>MJUU01051534.1:109422-123350 GCA_002080025.1 Modiolus philippinarum | reverse complement strand
TTGACTGTTTAACATAAGATGAAATAATTGATACATATCAGAAGTCCCTTGTTATGTTTGTTCATATGGAGTTTTTAATTTCAAGAATCATTTAATCAGTTTGCTTTAAAGTGGGGACGGGCGTATCATGCGCTCTTGGCGCAGCTGTTTATTTATATTGATGTCCATTTCTCAGCAGTTAAAGAACCTAGACTCTCCATATTATGATTATTATTACATATTAAAGGATAAATGCCAGTCTGACACCTGTCAAGTAACCTTGACCTTAATTTCATGGTCCAATGACTTTGTTAAATTTTTATATTGATGTCCAATTCTCAGCAATTAAAAAAAACCCTAGATTCTCCATATTAGGTTTATCTTAAAGTTGAATCAGGCATTAATTTTATTTACCTTCTGTATTAGGTTCATCATGTGTAAACGATAATGTTTATATTCTGGCGAGATGTTGCTGTGTCTACACTTGTTATTTTATTTTTGGAGTATATAAGTTAAGACCTACAAAATATCTTAAAAGAAAAGAAAACTGTTCGATAACTTTATTAGGATCGAACTGCCTTTGAAAAATGGTGGGGTATCATGTACTGCACTATTACAATTTTTCATGATAGTCTAAATTTTCAGGACATTTGTAAGAAATCAGAGACAGCGAGTTGTTGGCTTCCACTCAGTGTTATGGTCCACAAGTTTTATGTTTTAGCTGATAATGTCGACAGTGTCAGAAAGGTAATGTTTTACCTATATAAATCTTTTACTCGAAAGCCTTTTACTTTAAACTTTCAAGAAATTATATTCAGACTGTTCAGAATATAAGGCTTTTGATACAAAAAAGTTGAAAGAAGATGGCAAAAAAAAAAAAAAAACAAAAAAAAAACCACACACACACTTAATACATGTACAGTGAAACCTATCTAAACCAAACCCTGACTAAACTGAAAACCTGTCTAAATCAAACACAAGTCCCTTTGTACCAATTTCTATATATTTGCAACCTTTGTAAACTGAACATCTGTCTAAAACAAACAAAATCTTCACTCCCAAAGTTGTTTGAATTTTTTTAAAATAGCTGCCGTTGCCATTTTTATTCAGGGTTCAGTGAGCGGGAGCATAATTGGTTGCCATTCGGCGACAGCTCTAGTTGTCTTAAAGAAGCAAATAAAATCAGAAAATTTTGAAGACCAAACATGAAAAGAAGATGGACTACAAATAATCAGTTATGCCAAAACTAGAGATTTTTATAAGGGAGATGAACCAAAGCTCTATGAAACTTCTTAGTTTTTGTATCTTTTTTGGAAATATGAATTTTTAAGGCCATTATCTCAGGACTGGATGGTTGAGCTGTAATTCAAGTAAGAAACTGTGATAATTGTATTGTTATATGGTTAGAAATCTCAGAATTTTATTTTGCAGAAAGATGGAGCTATTTACAAAACTACATCAACATTAAGTGATAAATTAGAGAATGCCTTGAAGCAGACCGAGGGAATTGACACAGGTGTTGTAGTTAGAATTTTAAAGGTATGTTTAAAAAGTAAACTTTTGGTTCACATGAGTTAAGATGCAAGATGCTCTGGCCTCAAATATAAATATTAGTATGCCTTTCAGCATTATAGCAGCTATAATTAACAACTATTTTGATTTTTGTACCTTATCAAACAAGCAAGCAGTTTTATTAAGGGATTAACATTGTATTTAAGACATTTTCGTTCTGATTGCTTCAGAAGCTTTTTGTCAGTGATTAACGTTTGGCATCAATTACAGAGGGATCTGTAATTCCAAATTTTTGTAGTGACAATTATTTTTGATAATCTTTTTTTATGCACTTTTCAATTTCTTATCATTAAAGCTATAATTTATAATGCTTAAAAAGTTTCTAATGAACCATACTTTGTTGTTCGCCTGTAGTTATGTCCCTGAGATGTCCCTGAGATGAAAGGCAATGTGCCATATATTGTAACCCTTATTTGTCTTCCTGTTCATTTGTTCATCTGTACATGGATCTGAATAATCTTTATAAATGTCTTACAGACATTCAAATGTATATGTCTTGGCAGGGAGCATGAAGTCTCCTAGTGATGCTCTTTTCTTTTGTTCACTCCTCCCTGCATTCATCCAAACGTTGTGATATGATGTTTATTAGGATATGAGAATTGAACTGAAAGGGGCCAACGTTGCAGTCTTTGTGGCATAATGTAGATTTGCACCTCCTATTTCAGAAATTGATTTGATTTTTTTTTTTGGTTTCCCAAAGCAAAACATGACATGAATGTAGCCATTACATTACAAGTGGGTATATACCAATCTCTTATCTGCTACTGCTCCTGAACCACTTAATAGATTTTCATGAAACTTTAACACAGTCTTTTTGACATATCAAATGGTGAACTGGGTGAGCGGATATCAAATGGTGAACTGGGGGAGCAGGGGTAGTTTACCCTTGTCCGTCCGTCCATTCATTCGTTCGTCCATTCATTTGTTTGTTCGTCCGTACGAATGAAAAACACAATTATTCATGTTTTTTAGAAAGTTTGCAAACAAATTCCAACTACTTCAAAGGAATCTAACTTACAATAAGTAGATGTTCACACACATATCTTTTGGAATATTCAAAATGGTCACGGTGGCCATGGTAACTGGAAGAAGGCGTGAAAATTCAAAGTTTCTCAAAATGGATGAAACTTGAAAGAAAGATTGCCTGGCACCCATAGAATTGGTTTTTGGGCTCAGAACTTCCCTTTTATATATTTTGGAAAAGGGGAGGCATATCATTGTGTCCATACTTGTACTGTGTCAACACCTGTATTGTGTCAACACACACTTAAATTTGTGCTTGCCATATTGATTCAGGGTTCAATGAGCGGGGGCATAATTGGTTGCCATTCGGCGATAGCTCAAGTATTTTTTTATTTTTTCCAATATTAAAAAAAAATTTCTAGGAAATTTAAAAAAATTAACCAAAAACCAAACTAGAAATTTGTTGCAGCCCTAAAAAAATTGTGGCTGTAGGGATAAGAATCTAGGATTTCAATTATTGTTGCCTAAAGTGACTTTAACAAATATTTGAAGTAGAGTGACTTTTATTAAATCTCCCAAACGAAGTTGGGAGACTTATTGTTTTTGAAGTGTTTCTTGTTTGGGGAGACTTTTTTTTTTACATTTTGTATTTATGTCCTTTACACAACAACTATGCATTATGTCTTAATATTCCATCAAATAATGGACCGATTCAGAAATGCAACGGCATTATGGGATTGTCATTGTTCTGAATGTTCTTGATTGGTCCAAACGTATTTTACGAGTACGCTGAATTTGCGCAGATGGAAGTTGAATTTCTGAATCGGTCCATTCACATTTATAATTCCATAGGTATTTAAGTAAGTTTGAACTGTAATTTACACTTTAATATTTTTGTTTACTTGTTGAACATATAAATGTTAATAACAAAAACACAAATCTTATATAGTTCTAGCCAATTCAATTATGATTCAGTCATCCTAAAAGTTTAGGACATCTATGTCTTATAGACACACTTTTCAGTTTTAATTAATAGAAAAAAAATGAAAGGATATGGAGTGAATACTAAGAGCACACGATACATAGAAAACTCCATTTTATCAAGGACAGGGCTTTTATTCCTGTCTACATCTTGATGTCGCCTGAGGGTCTTCAACCAGAGGAGAACAATATTCATCCCCTTAGGCGAGATCAAGAAGGCCCCTATCATGTACTTGAGGGGTATTCTTGACAAAATTATTTTGAGCAACATTGATCGCAGCTAAATTATGTCATTGAAGCAACATGTCGGGAGCGGTCAATGAGGAAAAAAAGTTAAACCGAGCAATGTCTGCCTACAAATATTTGTCATTAAGTAGCCCGATGAATGACAAAAATAAGGACAAAAACAACATTGATAGACATCACGGGGCACATGGAAATAGATGTAGGCAAACCTTGCAGTGTAACTTAGGTTGAAAGGGCAAAAAAAGTCATGTGTACAGATAACATTTTAGTAAAAACAATGAAAATATTGAACAGCCAAATTGAAAAAATAAATGAATTAGTAAACATATGAGAAATTCTTGCAAGAACAAACACATACGCCATAATTGTAAAATTATAAGAGCATTAACCTCAAGCACCGGGAGACTTTCTATGGACTCAACGTAGCACAAGAGACAAACTCTGCAGCAAATAGAATAAAATGAAAGGAAATAGTTCGTTTGAATTCTTAAATTTTTACATTTTCAGGCATTGGGAAACATTGGTACTGCTATACAAGATGTGTATGACATGGATGGGAGACTGACAAATATCATCTTGAACCTAACTAGCAGTCATGTAAACCACAAAATTATCAAGTCTGCCATTCAGGTAAACCCGTAGTCTCGAATTTTGTTGGGATGCCAAGTAAATAAAAGGTGAAAAAAACTCTTAATTATTTTTTCAAATTTACAGTTGAGTGATAGGCATAATATTTCTTATGCATTAATTGTATGAAAATTATAAAAATCAAGAGCATATTTCAAAGTCAAAGGTGAATTGTATATTACTATGAATTGATTAAAGAAATGAAAGAATATGAAAGGAAAAAAAAATAATTACCTGCGTTATTTACAAATAAATATTTTATAATTTGTTATAATGGCCCTCATTTTATTTGCCCTTTGGTAATCTCCATACAATTTATAGGCACTTCCATCTTTTATGCACATTAAACAAAGTTTGGGGATATAGTTTTAACCTTGTCCAACATTCTGTCATTTTATCATCCCATCAAAATCAGTTTTCCTGGCTGTTATAAAGCTTGAGATATCTGAATTGATGGTTAGTATGTGAGAATACATTAGGAGTTAGAAATTGAGTTTGAGTTTGGTCTAGATTCATCCATTTTTTGTAGAAGTTATTACAATTTGCACTCAAAAATTTTGTGAAATACTGTATATTGGGATTATTTTGCGTTTAGTTTTCGCTATGTTCACGGCAGGAAATGGGACAAGAATTTTAGCCGCTGCATGTCCATTCGAATGCATTGAGTAAAGTATAAAATGGCTAATTATAAACAAAGCAAATATTCCACTGCCCCATTTGCACTAACTTGCAAACAAAACCAATGATGAAATATTCTATTTTGTAGACTGCAAGAGATATTGTCTTGATATTTTGTATGTTTCTTTTCCTTGATAACATACAGTTGAAGTTTCAGTTTGGTCATATTTGTGTTTTATTTTAGTAGGAGTTTCTTGAGTCATTGACAGGCAGGGACATTTNTTACCAGAAAGATGTAACCCTTAATATTTCACATGAAATACCTTTAAGAATGGATGACTCAAGATGAAGAACAACATTAAAATTGTTATTCTACTGTTTGACTGAGATCAAGTTTCAGATGCATATATGTACTCTGATTGGTGTCTGAAATACTTTCCCTTTGATTCTTATACACAAAATAAAATACTTAAAATATACAAAATTTTTTATATAAGTCAAAATGACATATAACAAAACTGTGCAATAAAACAGTCCAAACTCTAATGTCTTTGGCACAAGAAAATAAAAACCTTTTTTGGCACTCAAATGTCTGTTAACCATTTAGAAAACTTCCAAGCTAAATCCTGAATTCGAATATGTCTTTAATATTCACAACACACAGGTTGATGTACATATATGGTAATGATCCCTTTGATTTTACATCCACTCTTCTTGGTACATGTATCCTTCTTACTATCTGAAAGTACAATAGTAAAACCTTGTATAATAACCGAAGGCAAGATTGTTCAAAATCTTAACACATATATTCACATAGTAAAATATTATTTATACTATAAAAATTATCCCTATGGGTAGGGAGGGTGGGAACACTTTCATATCTTGTCTTCGGTTATTCATAAAATTAGGATTCCATTGCACACACTTCGTGTGCTTATGAAATCTTCAATTTTATATCATAACCTCCAACAAGATATTCCAGTGTTTAGTTCAAAGCTTAGATAAAGACCATCAATGTAAAATCTATATTTACCTGCTTAATACTGTAAGTTGAAAGTCACTATTGGCTATTGGTTTATGATAAAACCTTGAAAAGGTACTTTCATTAGACCGTCTTGCTTGGTCTATTATCTCAGTTACTGATATGCCTGCCCTAAATGCTTTAGAAGTACTAGCAGACCTTGTTGAATGTGCTTTGTAATTGTCTGTATCAATACCTGCCATTGTTATTATAGATTTTAGCCATCGAGCCAAAGTACTTGTAGTTACTGGATGGTATGGTTTCACAAAACTCAATAATAACCATTTCCTATTTATTTTATCATCAGAACTTCTGAAATCCTTTGTAATATTAATGTATTTTCTTATGCATTCAACAATCTCTCGTCTATGAATTTAAAAAATTTTATTGGGATGGTTCTGCCAGGCTTACAAGTTTTTGTTAAAGCCGCTATTTTGAAAATAATGTGATCTCCTTTATCACACATATAATCCAAATTTAATTTATGAATTTCTGAAACCCTACTTGTGGAAGTTAGTGCTAATAACATTGTTAATTTCTGAACAAGAAATTTTAGAGGAATGGAGCTGTTATCACCTAAATTAGAAAGGCAATTAAGGACTATATCAACATCCCAAGAGGTTTGATATCTAGGCATTGGTGCCCTTTCATTGAATATAGCTCTCATATGATTGATAATGGTTGGATGTCTGCCTATCTGGACATTATCTATCATTTTGTGACCCCTTGAAATCGAAGATCTGTATGTATTGATTGTCCTTTACTGTTTATTTTCATTAAATAATACTGTAAGAAATTCAATTATATTTTCCACAGTGGTTTGAATGGGATTAATTTCCCTTGTATCACACCAGGTCTCCAAGCTTTTGAGTGTAATTCTGCAGCTGTCTTTGATAATTTTGTTGTAATTGTATGTTCCCCGAAATTTTCCAGGCTGCTAGATGAAGTGTCCCTGACAGAGCTAAGGGATGCCTCTGCCCTTTCGGAGACATTAGGAGCCCTGGAAAACATGGGAAGCGAATCGGATGTGTTATTGACATCATCAAAAGCATTTGATACCAAGGTTGTGCTTGCCATATTGGAGTAACAAACATTATTGTTGCCTTTTCTTTTTGAACTTTGGCCAAGCAACGACCTATCATGCAAAATGGGGGGAACGCGTAACCTTTTAGCTGTTCCCAATTGACAGAGAATGCGTTGGTGGCTTCTGCATTTGGATCTGGACACCAGCTGATGTATCTTTGTATTTGGTAATTTAAGCGATTTGCAATGCCCAAAGATTTTTATTAGTTGGGAAAATATATTTTTTGCCAACATCCAGTCTGAGGAGTCTTCTTGATTTCGAGATTCGTAATCTGCCCATTGATTTAGTTTGCCTGGTAGGTGCTCTGCTGTCAGAGTTATTTCTCTTTGTTTGCACCAATCCCACATTTCTTTTACCAAATTTATTAATACCTTGGACTTTGTGCCCCCCATTTTGTTTATGTATGCTACTGCGGTTGTATTGTCTATGTGCAGATGAATGGCTGAGCAATTTTTTGATTTGGCGAATACCTTTAAGCCGAAAAATGCTGCCAAAAGTTCTTTTGCATTTATGTGGTAGTCGATTTCTTGAGGACCCCACAGACCTCCAGTACTTACTTTGCCACAAACAGCTCCCCAGCCCTCGTTTGAGGCATCGGTTGTAATAATTAAGTCTGGTGTTGCCGATATTATTGCTCAACCATTGGATTGATCTATTTGAGTCAGCCACCAAATTATTTCTGCTTTCGCTTGATTTGACAAGTTTACCTCTGTTTCGTAAGATTTCCCCCCTACTAGGGAATTTTATTTGCAATAACTGAAGATATCTGCAATGGAGATTTGCTGGTATTATGACCTGGATTGTGGAAATAAATTTGCCTGTCAGCTTTGCCAACTGACGCACTGTCACAAACTTGTGTTTTAAAATTTCTTGGCAATCTTGTTTTATATTGTTCACTTTTTGTACTGGTAGGGTGAACAGCATTTTTTGAGAATTGATCTGAAACCCGAGGAATTCCAAAATCTGACTTGGGTTGAGTTTCGACTTTTCCCAATTTATAACGAACCCCAGGTGAACTAGAAGGAAAATTGTGCAATCTCTTGCTTCTATTAACTTTTCTTTGGATTCTGCCATTAGCAAAATATCGTCTAAATAAATGATCAGTTTTATCCCTATTTTTCTTAGCAAACTGATCACCGGTTTCATTAATTTCGTGTATATTCGGGGTGTACTTGCTAGACCGAAAGGGAGACACGTGAATTGGTAAGTAGTTCCCTCCCACACAAATCTTAGGTATTTTCTGTCTTTTTCGTGCACACTTGTGGCTAGATATGCATCTTTCAAATCGATCTTGCACATCCATTCCCCCTTTTTAATAAATCCCTGACCATGTACAGACCCTACATTTTGAAATGTTGGTATTCTATGTAATGGTTCAGTCTTTTTAGATTTATTACTGGTCGATTTCCTCCATCCTTCTTTGGAACGAGGAACATGTGACTCAAGAATTGATCTTTTGTCTGAGAAACAATCTGAATTGCTCTTTTTTCTTGTAACTTTGTTATTTCTTGATCTAACAGTCTCTTTTGTTCTACATTGAAAACAGGGTTCAGAGGTGCCTGTTCCTGAACAGGTTTTGTGTGAAACTCTATTTGTACCCCCTGACAATTTGGAGTATAAATCGATCGCTTGTTATCTTTTCCCAATTTCTTATGAACCCTTTTAGTCTTCCTGCTATTGGAAGCTGAATTTGGTGAGTTGTTAAGCAAAACCGTTTTTTCCGTACTACTAAAGGAACATTTATTTGTATTTTTGATATTAAATCTAACAAATTTTGATTTTTCAGAGAATTGTCTAGATTGTTCCTCTGACTTAAGTTCTGTATTAAGGGATACTGACCTTCTGTCCCTTCTGCCTCTGGAATGGCCTCTTGCCATGCCTCTGCTGTGGCCCCCAGCCCCTCTTCCTCTAGCTGAGGGCCCATCATGAAAGGACGGTTCTCTGTCTCGATCCCTCCTTTGTTCGGGAAAGTCATTACCATGATTATTTTCTTTTCTTCTTTTGTTTTCACAGTAACTTCGGTATTTAGTTATTTGTTACCACTGGGTCGATGCCTCTGCTGGTGGACTGTTAGTCCCCGAGGGTATTCACCAGCCCAGTAGTCAGTACTTCGGTGCTGACCTGAAAGCCGATTTTATTTCGAACCTTGCAATATCTAAACTTATGTAAATTTTGTTGAAAACTAAGGAGTATCTCCCTCATGCAAAGCTCTGTCCTTAGCTAATTTTGGCTTTACTTTTAGATCACATTGCGAAATTGTTCTCTATCAGTTTTTTAACATATTTGGTTTTATGGTCTTCCAAACATTTAGATTTTATCTGCACTGAAGAGACATACATGTAAGTTGTCGAAATGCGCATATGCAGAAAATAAATTCACAGTAACTTCGGTATTTAGTTATTTGTAATGGTCTGAGCCATTTCTCTTTTTCTTATGACCAAATTTTCTTTTTCGTCCTCTTTTAAGGCTAGAAGCGATCAATGATGCTTCATCCCAAGTTTTGCTAGACTTTTTCAAAACGTTTTAGAATTTTTCCCCAAATAGGGTGTCAGTTGTTTCTGATAAAATATCATTGTTCGTGTCCAAAAGCTCTCTGGCCTTTCTATAATCATCCTTCATTTTAACCAACGTATTAATTCTTCTGTGACGGTCCACCGATACACTGGCTTGTCCCACACAACACACGGTTTTCTCTATTAATTGACACATATGTGTTATGTCTACATTATCTATGGACGTACTATTTTTGGCCTTTGCTCTGATGGCGTCCACCATCACCCATAACTGAGACAGCGGGCCCATAACTCTGAAAATTCTTTTCTGAATCCCTTGGATTCCCTTTTCAGCACCTCTGTCCATGCGTACATTTAACCGCTCCATTATGGGTTGGACATACTCGTCCATTAGTTTACTGGCGAGAACTGGGTCGTCGGGAATCGGCACCCGTTCCAAAATGTTTTTCTCAATAATTTCATCTTTTACAAAATTCGAGAATTGGTCTCTGACATATTGCAACTGACCTCTTGACAATATGTTTCTATCCGTGGAGCTACTTGCCTACGGATTGAATCGTTCGTACGTTGTTGAAACGGATGTCGTTTCCGAGAAAACACTCCTTACTGTTCTCGATTCCGTTTCCTCTTCGTCGGATTCACTACTACTTGAATCCGAATCTGACGAACTTTCTGATGAACTTTCAGAATCACTCTGGATAATTCTTTTTCTTTTTTGTCCCTCGTTCGTACTAGAACGTTTGGGAGTTGAATTTGGCGATCTACTACTTAGATCGCCGCCATTTTGTAAGCGTTCCTCGTCAGACAAAGGCGAGACACTGTCGTCTTCACGAACTTCATCGGCTGCGTGTATACTAACACGATCAGCCATAGTATTACAATATATCTCTACAGAGAAATTTATACTAAAATTTTCTCTCACGTTCAGAACTTTTTAACAAAATAATCCCGAATAATTAATAATTTTTTGAAACTGCTGATGCTGCAAGCGAGCCAAGTTGGAGAATGAAAAATGATACTATGGGATGAGCTTTTAAATGGCTGCAATTGCGCCATTTGGCGGCGACCAAGGGGAGTAAACACTGGAATATCTTGTCGGAGGTTATGATATAAAATTTGTTATAATGGCCCTCATTTTATTTGCCCTTTGGTAATCTCCATACAATTTATAGGCACTTCCATCTTTTATGCACATGAAACAAAGTTTGGGGATATAGTTTTAACCTTGTCCAACATTCTGTCATTTTATCATCCAACCAAAATCAGTTTTCCTGGCTGTTATAAAAAAATGCTTGAGATATCTGAATTGATGGTTAGTATGTGAGAATACTTTAAGAGTTAGAAATTGAGTTTGAGTTTGGTCTAGATTCATCCAGTTTTTGTAGGAGTTATTACAATTTGCACTCAAAAATTTTGTGAAATACTGTATATTGGGATTATTTTGCTTGCGTTTAGTTTTCGCTATGTTCACGGCAGGAAATGGGATAAGAATTTTAGCCGCTGCATGTCCATTCGAATGCATTGAGTAAAGTATAAAATGGCTAATTATAAACAAAGCAAATATTCCACTGCCCCATTTGCACTAACTTGCAAACAAAACCAATGATGAAATATTCTATTGTGTAGACTGCAAGAGATATTGTCTTGATATTTTGTATGTTACTTTTCCTTGATAACATACAGTTGAAGTTTCAGTTTGGTCATATTTGTGTTTTATTGTAGTAGGAGTTTCTTGAGTCATTGACAGGCAGGGACATTTGTGTCATTGAGGCACATCTAGTGTTAAGTATATTTCATTGAGCAATGTAACACCTAGAATTTGTTTACCTATTTTTAAAAAAATCTTATTGTTTTTAAAAAAAGTTGACTAATTTCAGGTTTTTGGCAATATGAGAATGACGGCAATTATCAGAGACAAGCTTGAATCTTTAATATCTGATATTAACTTCCCGCCAGTTACACGTACAACTGCATTTTCTGTCTTGTTCATGTCGGAAGATGAAGATTCCATACAAAAAGTTATAAATCTAATACATACAGAGCAGATGGAATACATGAAGACATACATGGTATCCTATGTAGAGGGCTTGTTGGAGAATGATCAACCTGATAAAAAATGGTAAATTTAGAAATACAGGATTTGAAAAAGCAGGCTAAAATATTTACTTGATTCAAAGAGTAGAACAAAGTCACATGAATCAGAGGCAAGACAGAAAAAAAATACTTAAAGTGAAATTAAAAAAATCACTTGAATCAGAGTAGGAGACAGGGGGAAAAAATCACTTAATCACAGTGAGAGACAGGAAAAATAAGTTGAATCAGATCCTCAAGCATAAATATCACTTGAATTACTCTTACAGTCTGATAGGACAAGATATTTTTCAAAACTGCCATATTATGACCATGCTTCTATTGATGCTATGCCATAGCCTTATATTTTACCAGATGGGTTTGTACAGGTGATTGAAATCCTTGAAAGCACTTGATATTGAAAGTTGAAAACAAGGACCTGAAAATTTGGAATAGGTCCTTGAAACTGAGAACAATTAGTTTTTGGCCGGGTTGCACGGAGTGCAAATCTGGGTTATAGTATGGTGAATGTCGGGCGGGGAAAATAGGGTACCTATTTTGTGAAATCAACTCCTCCGGACTTAGGAACTTAGTCATTTTTATTGACATTTTAAACAGCTGATACCTATTTTGTGAAATCAACTCCTCCTACAGTTTTCAACCCATATTTTTAAAACTTTACAGAATGTTTCTATATATATTGAAGATGTGCACCTGACTTTTTGGAATCATTTTGGAAATTTTTTCTCACTTTTCCGGACTTGGGAACAAATACCCCCAAACACAACCCGGCCATTTGAGTCTTTGACCCATTTTGTTGTCAAATACATAGTGATGAATTAGAATTATGCAAAAAAAGCCAATAAAACAATTATACTTGAAACTTGATGACATTGTTTCCAAAAATTGTAATTTTTATTTCCAAAATGGTCAAAGTAAGAAAATCTAGGTCTTTTGAAATTTAGAAAAAAAGGTTTTGTAAGTCCTTTGAAAGTGCTTATTTTTTTTGATAACAAATGTGTTTTTACCCTGAACTATGCAGTATAGAGATGGAATACAATAACAATATACATTCTGTAGTTGATAATTAATTACAAATTGATATGATGTATTACAGAGCATTATCTTGATTATCCCCCCACTTTCGAAGAAAGTTCAGGGATATTGTTATTCCCTCCGTTTGTCCGTCTGTCCATTCATCTGTCTGTCCTTCCTTCCGTCCATCCGTCTGTCCGTTCACACTTTTCTTGTGACTCAAATTCCTCCTACATTTTTGGATTTAGGGATTTAATTTTGTTGCAGAATTGTTGCATATAGTTTGTAGATGCGCAATAAGCTTTCGGATTTTTGATATTGCTCTTATTGCAAACAAGAGGCCCAAGATGTCAATTTTTATACGCCTGTCTAATGACGGACGTATTATGGTATACCAATGTCCAATTGTCCGTCTGTCTGTCTGTCCGTCCGTTTCATATGATGGCTCTAACTTTATAACCATATGGTCAATTCACTTCAAACTTTGCAGAGGTATTAGGTATGATGACCTCACAATCTGTATACTTTTTCGGGAAATTCGATTTTTCTTGTAAGAGTTATGGGACTTTATTCGTCAATTTTAAGGCAATTTTTAAATGTTGAGCTCTAAGTGGACAACCGTTTGGTGAATTCACTTCAAAATTTGTAGAGGTATTGGGTATGATGACCTTACGATCTGTATACTTTTTCAGGAAAATTTATTTTTCTTGTAGGAGTTATGGGTCTTTATTCGTCAATTTTAAGGCAATTTTTTACATGTGGCGCTCTCACTCGACAACCCTTTGGTCAATTCACTTCAAACTTTGTAGAGGTATTGGGTATGATGGACTCATGATCTGTATACAATTTCGGGAAAATTCGATTTTTCTTGTAGGAGTTATGGGACTTTTATTATCAATTTTAAGGCAATTTTTTACAGGTCAGGCTCTAACTTGACAACTCTTTGATCAATTCACTTCAAACTGTGTAAAGATATTTGGTATGATGGCCTTATGATCTGTATACTTTTTCTTATTAAATTTTGATTTTTCTTGCAAGAGTTATGGAACTTTATTCATGAATTCTAAGGCAATTTTTCACATGTCGTGTTCTAACTTGACAACCCTATGGCAAGTTCACTTCAAACTTTGTACAGGTATTGGATATGATAGTTTTATGGTCTGTATACTTTTTCGTGAAATTCAGATTTTTCTTGCAAGAGTTATGGGACTTTATTTTT
>MJUU01051534.1:73909-100579 GCA_002080025.1 Modiolus philippinarum | reverse complement strand
TTTTAGTGATTTTTAAGAGTGATGGCATACACTGGACTTGATGAGAGGAGGGATAAGTTAAACAGCTTTTCACACAAGTAGGAAAAAGAAGGGAAACGGGGAATGTGTCAAAGAGACGTTACGACCCAAAGGGGAGTAATAACAACTCAAAGCCAGCGTATTAAGATCTTCAATGAACGGTGAGGAAACCCCACACCCAACAGCAGGTTGCAGTTGGCCCCTAAATAAAGAGTAATCAAGTTCAGCGAAATAAACATCATCCTAGACTCCCATAGACATAAAGTGAACTAACTAGAAAACAGACAAGACACACAAAGGCTTATTAAATTTCCTGACTTAAGTACCTATTTCTGCATTCGAATGGTGAAGGAAAACCCGGTTTGATGTCGTATCGACATCCATTTCATCTTGATCTTTATCTTGGTGCAAACAAGAGGCCCCAAGATGTTGATTTCGACAATGGCCCAAAGTTCAGGATTTTGACACATATGTCATGTGACACAAACTCCTCCTACATTTTTGGATTTAGGGATAAAATCTTTCTGCAGAATTGTTGCATATAGCCTGTAGATTTGCAATAAGCTTTCGGAATTATGATTCTGGTTCCGACTTTGGTAAATTTCCTGAAAATGTCAAAAACTCATATTTTTTTAAATTTGAGCATATGATTATGTATTTTAGCAATTGTTTGATAGAAAATGAGATTTTGAATAATAAGTATTCTAAAATGCGATTCCAAGTTTGGTAAATTTCCTGAAAGTCTCAATGGATACTTATATTTTGGAATTCTACCTAGCAACCATTCTTAAATAGCTTCTTTAATTTAGGACAAACTTTTTCATCAATTGGACTTCAAAAATATTTGATTCCAATTTTAGTAAATTTCCTGTCAGAAAGTCTCAAAGACTGCTTATTTTTTTGGAATTCTACCTAGCAACCTTACTAAAATAATTTGTTTAGTTTAGCACAAACATTTTTACTAAATGGATTTCAAAAATATTTGATTCCAATTTTGGTATATTTCCTGAAAGTCTCAAAGACCACTTATTTTTTGGAATTCTACCTAGCAACCACACTTAAATGGTTTGTTTAGTTTAGGACATACAGTTTAATCAATTTGATTTAAAAAATATTTGATTCAAATCTTGGTAAATTTCCTGAAAGTCTCTAAGACCACTTATTTTTTGGAATTCTGCCTAACAACCATATATCCTTAAATTCTTTTCGTAAAAATAACAACTATCAATAGTTTGATTTCAAAAATATTGATAAAAATTACGCCCAGGGTGTAAAACAACTGTTTTCTGTGTCTAACGGGGTGCGGGGATAGCTGTCGTTCCGAAAACCTCTAGTTTTTTTGTTGGCAGGGGTGCACTATGCTTTTGTACTAGTTTTACTGACCAAAGGTCAGTATACACTATTTCCATGTCAGTATTCTGTCTTCTTACCATCCTTCATCTGTCTGCTTTGGCTTTTTGTATTTTGATCATCCCTTAAACTACTGGGGCAAATTTGACCAAACCTTCCAGGAATGATACGGTCGAACTCTTTGGCTCCAACACCCAAGGGACCTAAGAAAACAGTTTGAGTCAAAGGGATGTTCGAGATATTGAGGTTGAAATATGTTTAAACTTGAACAAAGGGACCACAAAAAGGGTTCGAGGCATCCATGATGTTCGAGTTATTGTAGTTTGAAGTTCTTCTGTATATGGAAGACCTTAACACATGAATGATTTTTTGCAAAACAATATAATACTCACACCAATAATAGTACTTTCATGATACTTGGAAGTAATTTAAGAAGATCCAGGTTAAATCTATAGCAACTTATCATTACTTTTCTCCATTAATGGTACCAACCCTTGTACCAGTTTCAGTGTTCCTCTAATGCCGTCATTATTTATTCAGGTTCAGAACAGCATGGCAAAAAGCATTGAAGGAAGATGGCAGACCTTTACCACAAATTGATGACTATTTATCAGGAAGATCTAGATATATGGACCTGTCAAGATATTTTAGGTAAAAAATATATACATTTACTTTATGATTGACATGTTTCAAATGTTTATCAGGAGTACAGCCAGGCCTGTAGATAACAGAAATATAACATGTTAATTTGGCGAAGGTAAACATTCAGCCATTAAAAAAATATCATTTTTAGTCTGTGTCATTGAAAATTTGATTCAAAACACACACACACACACACACAAGATGCATTGCTTATTAGTCAATCATTACGTTAAACATTAAACATTGCATTTTATTCGCTAAAACAGATAAGTCAGTCAGTGATATACAGAAAACAAGCTTATAATATCAATGTTTAAAAAAGTCTTTCCACTCACTGGCTTGCCATAAAGTCCTTTGACTTAATTCAGTTTATAAAAATGCCCACCATGTTATACACTAACATGAAAATCATTTATGTAACCAATATGAAATTATCATTCTGTTACTGAAATTTTTAACAGGCTTCCATTTTCTGTAACACACTATGGTTTACAGTTTGAGTTTGACCTGGTGTATGACCCAGCCAGCCCATTAATACAGTCTGCTGTGTTTAGAATAAATTACTACAAAGACGGCAAACATAATTTGTTGGAGATTTCAGCAGACATAAGAGGTAAACTTTATAAAATTTACATTGAGTGATATTATATACATTTAATTTATATATTCTATTAATTAAATAAACAGGTACATTATACATGTACATACTAAATGTATGATCAATGTTGATAAATTATTGTTCAGCCAGCAATATATAAGGGCTATTCCAGTAAAAAATGTCTCCTGGTGGCAGAATGCACATGATGTTTAGGGCGGGGTTTAGGGGTACCACCAACAGATTAGAATTTAAGATTAATGCATGTGTTGTATACAATGTTTTGAAATTTTATCCACTACCAACAACATTTTAATTCCTTGGCATTCTGGCCCCTGGAGACACCTTTTTAGCTCACCTGGCTATGCCAGGGTGAGCTTTTGCCATCACTTGGCATCCGTAATCCTTCTTCTGTTGTACGTCCGTCCGTCCGTCCGTTTGCGTAAACTTTTTTTCAAAAATCTTCTCCTCTGAAACCACTTGGCCAATCTAATCCAAACTTGGCCTGGGTCATCACCAGGGTATGTGTGTAAAAAATGTGTTCGGTTAGTTCGAGGACTGAACAACATGGCTGCTGTTACTAAAAATAGAACATAGGGATAAATTGCTGTTTTTAGCAAATAACTCAAAAACCTTTGCATATATAAAAAATCTGACGGGGTAAAATTGTTCAGAATGACGAGATCTATCTGCCCTGCAACTTTGAAGAAAATCGGAAAACCCTCTCAGAGTTACAACCCTTTTTCTGTAAAATTTTCAAAATTCATGCATTTTTTATTTTTTATTTCAAAAACTGTAACAGATAGAGGTGAAGTGAAATTGCAAAAATGTTCAGCATATCAAGGTCTACATACTCTGAAATTTTGAAGAAAATCCAACTGCCTGAGTTGTAGTTATTGACTCTTTTTCACCAAAAAAAATTTTTTTTTCAATGCCATATGGTTATGAGTTATTTCCCTTTAAATTCTTTGTTCAAATCTTCTTTGGTTTACTTTTCTCTTTTAAGTTTAAGAGAAATTCCCTGTTATCACTTTATTAGAAATAATTATTTGTTACATAATCAAGAGCAAAAAAGTGTTTTTGTACACACTTTTACATTTTTTTGCAAAAATACTTTCATAAACTATACTTATTTCACAAATTAATAATAATTGTATATAGTTGTATGTTGTATCAGTATGTAAAGTTTGTTTGCCCACCATTCAAATGTCTCTCCTAAACAAATATTGAAATAGCATCTGAGCTTCTATGCCTGCATAACTTTGTAACTGACCTGCATGGCTATGCCATGGTGATCTTCTTGCAATCAGTGTGTCAGTGGTCTGTCTGTTGTAAACTTTTGATTCAAACATCTTCTTCTCTTCTCTGAAACAGCTTGGGCCAATTGGAACCAAACTTGGGCACAATGGTCCTTAGATGGCCCATTTAAAAAAAAAAATGTCTGGCAAGTCCGTATCATATCCAAGATGGCTTCCAGCAGGGAACGTGGTTTAACATTGGACCCTATGGGAAAGCATTCAAAGATCTTCTCTGAATCCACTGCACCAATTGGAACCAAACTTGGTCACAATAGTCCTTCGGTGGTCCCCTTTAAAAATTTTGTCCGGCAAGTCTGCACATCATCCAAGATGGCCGCCAGCTGGGAACGTTGTCCAAAATTGGACAATATTGCAAAAATCTTCTCCTGAAAATACTGGGCCAATTGGAACCAAACTAAGTCACAATGGTCCTTACGTGGCCCTTTTAAAAAATGTGTTCAGCAAGTCCACATCATATCCTAGATGGCTGCCAGGAGGGAACATATTTTTAACATTGGACCCTATAGGGGAACATATTCAAAGATCTTCTCCTCTGAAAGTACATGGCCAATTGGAATCATACTTAGTCACAACGGTCCTTACTTGGTACCCTTCATAAAATGTGTCTGGCATGTCCGCATAGCATCCAATTAAGATGGCAGTCAGCGGGGAACATTGTTTAACCTTGGACCCCATGGGAAATCATTTTAAGATCTCCTCTGAAAATACTATGCCAATTGGAACCAAAGTGAGGCACAATGATCCTAACATTGTCTTCTTCAAGAAAAGTGACAGTTGGTTAATGCCCCATCAAAAATAGCTGCCTGTGGGAACATAGTTTAATCTGGGATCATATAACATCAGCAAACTTCAAAATGAGACCCTTAAATAGTCAATAAACAAATTTGAAAATGAGAACCTTAAACGTTGTGATAATTTTGACTTATTGTGTCGGCCATGACCCAGGTGGGCGATACAGGCTCTTGAGAGCCTCTTGTTCTGGAATAGCTCTAAGCTGTACTCGATGGAAAACAAGCTTATAACCCATTAACTAAGAAAGTGTCATCATGAAAATCGTCATGGAAAACATCATCAGATAACCATTTAAATGAACTTGGATGATACACATTACATATGAAGAGAAAACAACGTAATTGACTGCATTTGAAACAAGTTCCATGCAAAATTTTCCATTAAATACATTCTAATTATGAATAATAACAGGTATGATGTAATCATTGATAACATCAATCAATCAATTAGTCCAGTCAATGCAATCAATGAATCAATCAGTCATTTGATCCTATCAATGAATCAATTATTAATCAATCAATCAAGCAAGCAAGCAATCAAGTTAAATAGCGACTTTCATGATTATTACATATGAATTTTGTTCAAGGAAGAATGTCATTAGAAACATGCGTTCTTCCCTTCACTTTAGAATCAAAATCTCTTTCACATACTGCTAAGAAATATAGTTTCCATAAGGAGAACTAGTTGATTATGAAATAACTCACATCGAGTTAAATAAATTTTGCAAATGTTTGAAAGCGAGGCTTGCTGAGCTTTTAAACATTTGAAAATTTATTTAACAAGATGTGAAAATTTCATAATTAATGTGTTTAAGTTGTGGAAACTGTTTCTCTAATGACTGGACGAAAAACACTGAGGATTGTATTCCAAATAAATTTGGCGGGAAATGTCATGACACTTGTTCTCCTCTCTAGAGAGTAGAACAAATGTTTCCACACTGTTCAGAAAATGTGAAAACTGGATAGAAATTTAATAGAGAAAATGAATGTACCTACTCAATTCCTGTTAGATGTTAATACAGTGATCATGAAAGTATCCAATATACAGAAGATATTGTTGCATTTTCTAATCATATTCATTTACATTTCATATGTTGATTTTTAGGCTTGGAAGAATTTCTTGATGGAGTATTTGGAAGTAAAGGAAAAGGATTGTCTTCAATTTTATCTATGTTTGCAACAGCAAGGAGAGCTATTGAAAAGGGAGTTAATCCACAGTTTGCTGACTTTGACAAGAAACTGTCGGAAGCTCTCAACAAAATAATCAAAATGGTCAACTACCCCCAGTTTGTTCTGCCAGATGGTATAATCACATTAAAACTATATGGTAAGATGAAATAGAAGTTTTAATATTTGTTTGTCCATTTTACATGTATTTTATTTGGTTGAACTTGATATGTCTACCTTTGTCGATGATTAACCTTGAAATTGAAAAAAAAAGACAAGTCAGTGTTTATTGAGAAAACAATACATATTTTTGTAAATACTTGTATTATTTTGGTTTAGATGAAATATTTAAAGGAGGCTCACTCCTGATGTTGTTTATATCAAGGATTTCTTGAAACTTATTTTAATTGATTAAGCTTTGTAGACTTAATGAAATATTAAAAAGAATTATATAGGCCCTTGTGCTTTAAACAGAGATTCAAGCTATTGAAAATTTGCTGGAAAATGGATTTTGCTGGATTTTCCCTTCAACATCAGGACAATTTTTATGTCTCCGCCGTTAGGCAATAGGGGCAGTAAGTTTTACCATTGTCTGTCCGTCCATATGCCCGTCTGTCTGTACGTACGTCCGAAATTTTAGTCAAAGATTTCTCAGCTTGTATATGCAGGAATGATTTGATGTTTGGTATGAAGCTTTTGTATGATGAGTTGTACTGTGTCTCCCCTTTTCAAGTCCGTCACTCATCTACTTCCTGTTTGTGGATACATCTGTATGGCTGGGGCATCCGTGTCCCTTGGACACATTTTCTTTTATTTGTCCAAAAGCTAGGAAGTGTTATCAAGAATTTTATGAAAAATTTTCAGAAGTCTTGATTTTATGTCTAGAAGACGCTCATGAAATAAAAAGTGAGGGTTAGTGTTCAAAATTCGTTAAGCCAATAATCTGTGTAAAACCATAGGAGTTCTGAAATCTGACACAAGTTCATAAATGTAATGAGTGAGCCACCTCAATTTTTTTTCCCCAAAAAGAAAATGGTTTCTCAACATCTGAGAAAATTGCTACATTACAAATTTCACTTGTGATTGATCACATTGTTTTCGTATGAGTTCATAATGTCATGTTATCATCAAAATTAGATATAAATTATCATCTAAATTTATTGACAGGCTATGAAGTAATGTATGTGGATATCAGTGATATTCTTGCAATGGTGATTGGATATTCATCTGGCACTAGTGGAAATAACCCAGAGCAAAAGCATCAGTCTGTAACTTCCAAACAACAAAAGGGACACCAGCCAAAAGGTTTTATGTCAAATATCATAATGATAATTACCAGAGGATATAGACATATCAAAACTAGGTAAGAAGTGACAGGATTAAAGCTTTGTTTCATAGCCAAGTTAAAAAAAATTATTTAAGATAATGCCAGAGATGC
Source organism: Modiolus philippinarum (assembly GCA_002080025.1). Taxonomy (NCBI): domain Eukaryota; kingdom Metazoa; phylum Mollusca; class Bivalvia; order Mytilida; family Modiolidae; genus Modiolus; species Modiolus philippinarum. Next base: position 93,259 of record MJUU01051534.1, on the reverse strand, counting down.
ATATAATGTAGAAAAAGTTCAGATGGTAGTGCAGAATTGTTGGCACTTAGAAATTTTGAGGTAAGGCTAACAATATGAGCTATAGCCATCACTTTGGCATTGTAACGTTATGGTTCTCTATCAAAGGCATGATTGGAGTACCAATTATAAATTCAATATGGCTGACATTACAGATCTTATTTGAACTATAGGAAAACCATGTAAGTTAGTAAATCTTGACAACTGTCCAGGTTGCTATAAATCATGCATGTTAACGAATTGATCTTTACTAACAGTAAGATTTAGATACCAAGATCGTGAAATTTAATCCAAATTGCCTGCCACTGATCTTGATAAAATTAGGGTTTATGGGAAAAACTTGTAAACAGTCTTTTCTTCAAAACTGTTTCATTCAACAAGTTACTTTATATTTGCTATAAATATCTATCCTTAAATTGAAAGTTTGGGGACTTTTAAAAGATAATCCAGACTGGCTGAGATTGCAGGGCCTGAAAATAATGAATCATACTATATACCACGAACTACAACACTACTAAACATAAACATAAAATTGGATTTTTATGCCCCGCCACGAAAGTTGAAGGGGCATATAGATTTACCCTTGTCCATCCGTACGTACGTACTTACGTCCTTTGCATTTGGGCCCATAGTTTAGTAACCTGAAGTGATATCTTTCTGATATTGAATCACAACATTCATCTCTATGAGTACTACCCAATGCACCAATAATTAGGTGTCCATGATCTTCATTTCATGGTTGAGTGACTTTGGTTAAATTTTGCGTTTAGGTCCATTTCTCATCAATTATACATGATACCATTATGATATTGCATCATAACATTCACCTTAATGAGTAGTACCCAAAGCACTAACAATTTGGTGTCCATGACCAACATTTCACACTGAGTGACTTTGGCTAAATTTGGCATTTAGGTGCATTTCTCATCAACTATACATGATAGCATTATGATACATTGTATTGCGTCATAACATTCACCTTAATGAGAAGTACGCAAAGCACTAACAATTAGGTGTCCATGACCTACATTACACACTAGAGTGACTTTGGTTAAATTTTGCGTTTAAGTCCAATTCTCATCAACTATACATGATACCATTATGATATTGCGTCATTACGTTTACCTTGATGAGTTTTACCAAAAGCACTAACAATTAGGTGTCTATAACCTACATTTCACACTTGAGTGACTTCGGTTGAATTCTGTGTTTAGGTACATTTCTCAGCTACTATACAAGATAACTATAATATTGACTCATGATATTAACCTCTATGAGTACTACTCAAAGCACCAACAATTAAGTGTACATGACCTACATTTCATGGTTGAGTGACTTCGAATTAATTTTGCATTTAGGTCCATTTCTCAACAACTGTAAATAATATCTGTATGATATTTCATCGTAGCATTCAACATCATGAGATCTACCCGAAGCATCAATTATTATGTGTCCATGACCTACTTTTCATGGTTGAGTGACTTTGGTTTAATTTTGCATTTAGATCCATTTTTCATCAACTATACATGATAATTATCCTCATGATATGGCATTATAATATTCATCTTAATGAGTACTACATAAAGCACCAACAATTAGGTGTCCATGACCTACATTTCACACTTGAGTGACTTCAGTTAAGTTTTGTGTTCAGGTCCATTGCTCAGCAATTATACATGATATCTTCATAATATTGCCTCATAGCATTCACAGTGACCCTTATGGGTATTCCCCTAAGCACCAACAATTAGATGTCCATGTACATTTCATTTTATGACCTACATTGCATGCTTCAGTGACTATCATTTATCCTGTTTTACCAACTATGAATAATATCTTTGAAATGTTTCGTTATTATAATCGCCTTAATTAGCACTTTACAGTTCCCTATTAATAAGGTTCCATGAGGGACTTGGGTAAAATTGGTCTAAAATTCATTTATCTACCAGTAATGCCTATTGCGGGGCATCCATGTCTTATAGACACATCCTCTAGTTCATTGTGAGATTTAATCTGAAACTATTGAAAATGGTAACAAATTCAAAAAATATGAAATATAACACTCCTGTCTCTTTTAGATTATGGGTATATAAATACAAACATGACTATAAAAACCTGAAAAAGTTAGTGTTTTATTTCTATTTGTAAGCTACAGCTAGTCAATTGTTAACACCATATTGATTGTAATATCAACTGGTGAACTGTTTCAGATCAGCTAAAGTGTTGGATCTTACCAAGGTTATGCCCTCCTTGTCAGGAGCACCTTTAAATATGACAGTATTATTGACAGCCTCTATGGGATTAGACATGACAGCTAAAGCAGATCTTCGTCAGTACATGAAAGGATCGGGACCAGGCCAAGCTAATGCAGATATTTCTACAGGGTAATTATACCTTCAAATAAGAATGGGAAGCTTTGACTTAAAGGATTGTTACTTTATATATTTTTGAATTTTTGGTTTCACTAAGAGACATCATTCCTCACATTTTGGAATATGAGGAGCTCGGAAGAGGTGATCACTTTTATTTTAGAAATCAGGGTGATCTCCCACCTCCCACTGTAAACTACAGTTTATTCCCCACTTGTGGTTTGTTTGTTTCCCAATATTTACATCCTTTTGGAGGAGGTGTTACTTTGGGACATCTGCCGACCCCCATTTCAAATTAAACGATAAAGTTAGAGGCGTCGGAATATGATGAAGGGATTTTCTATATAGGATCACAATATCGCCAGTTGTGGATACTAAACATCCATTCCAAAAAATGGTATTATTGTTTGAGAAAAATATGTAGCGTGATGCATTTCTAGGCTATGTCATTTCTTTTAAAAGTTAGGGATTCCAATATGTTACTCGTATTACTTGATCTTCTTCAATAGGTCCTTAGAAGGTAAATTATGAGTGTTTCGAACTTACACCTCCTTAAAAGGGACACAACTCTGTTGAAAAGTACAAAATATGTCCTGCATCCCGGATTCCGAAAAGAGGGAATAGAATATTACATGAAACCAACAGTTGTGTGTTTGTCCTCACACCCCCTATGGTTTTTGACTGATAACTTGTAAAAAATCATTCCCTTAAAAGCTGGTTCAATGTATAGGTGTTGATCTCAAAACTCAGGCTGAGTTCAATTTTTGGTTCAGGAATCTAAGTGGTGTTGGAGTTATGCCCCTTGGAACCTCAAAAGTTCAATAACTTGAAAATGAAATTGCAATCTGTCTTCAAATTCTTTACCACAAACTTGGGTGAAGTTCAATTTAAAGGTCCAAATGTTCTGGAATTACGCCCCTTGAAACTGTTATTTTGCTACAGGACTTAAATTAACTTATCTTTATTTTAATGACCACATCTTTAGTGAAGTTCTTCTTGTGTTTATAATAAGGCATTGAGTGGTAGAAGGGTCAAACCAAAGACTTTAAAAATTTGTATTTGTATTTGCTGCTTCTTATATTGTATTGAGTAAATGTTTATAAAATGCGTTTATTCACTTGTTAGAACTTGATGTATGGGTTATTTCATCTAGGAACTTTTTTCAAGGTGAAAGATCTTTTCTGTAGTAGAAGCTATTTTTGCCCTTAGTCACATAACTTATAATTCTTCCATTTACACATAACTTGATATCATAACAAAAACAATGTCCTGTTCACAAAAAACAGCACTACCAGTTAAGCAATTGTAGTCATTGCAAGAACCTGGACATTAAAAATGTTTAGTGGAACTTCCATGGCTCAAACACCCAAGGGACTGATGAAAACATTTAGAGCTAGAGGAATGTTTTAGCTATAGGGCCTGTAAGTCTCGTACAATTTTGGAACTTCCGGGATCAAAAATTGTACCCGGAAGTTACATTTTAAACAAATATATATGACGTTTCGAACAAAATTTTGAACGTCATAATCCTCAGACATCATGTTTTGGCGGGAAATGTTTTCGAATTGCCTGTTTATTGTGGATTCTCGTGAGTCACATGACGAGACTTACAGACCCTATTGAACTATCGAAGTTGAACTATGTTTAAGGTAGTTCGATCCTAATAAAAATTTCAGACAGAATTTTTTTCTTTTAAGATATTTTGTAGGCCTTAACCTATATATTCAAAAAATAAAATAAATATGATATGTCACCGATCATCTTTTCCTGTTATCTGACTTTAACAATTAGGCCAAATTCAGTATTTTCAGCAATATTTACAAAGAATATATAGGGAACTGTGATAACATGCTTATTGTTTATCTTTCATATAAAATAAATATCAGACAGATTTTTTTATTTTTTGATATTTCAGAGATATACACTTAAGCTATCTGTTACGCTGAAAAAATCTATATGTCACTGTTCGATTAAGAGAAATATTTTATATAGTTTATGAAATAAACAATATTCACGGGAAAAGGGAGCTAATTTGCGGGAAAGTGTATGTCAATCTATTATGACCTCACAGTGAATAGGCCAATACAGGAATATTCCGGTTTGAAGATCAAGTCAATTCCATATCCGACTCGTGTTTCGCAAATGCACCAATCGAATGCGCCGTGTATTAGTGTCGAACTACCTTACACTTGAACAAAAGGACCAGAAAATGGGTTCGAGACACCCATGATGTTCAACCGATTGCCGTTAGAACCATTGAACCTCTTCTATATACATCTTTTGAGTTTACACGTTTCCATTGATTTGATTAGATTCCTGTTTTTCCTGTATTTTGAGTGTAGGTTGCTGCGTAAGTGGCACAAGTTAAAATTATTCTGTGTTATTCTGTTGTTGTTCTGGTGTATGTTGTTTAATCTTAAATATACTGAAAACTGGAAACTACATACAAACTACTATGGCTGGAATGTCCAAGGGACTGATGAAAAATTTTGAGTTAGAGGGGCGTTGAAGCTATGGAGGGACATTTTAGCTATCGAGGTCGAACTATGTTTAAACATGAACCAATAAAAGGACCAGAAAAAGAGTTCAAGACACCCATGGTGTTCGAGCTATTGCAGTTCAAGCCGTCAAAGTTCCACTGTATTTTTCAAATTTCATTCATACTTAATCTGTTTCTCAAATTATTATCTGAAAACCATAAAATATTGAATTTTGCATAATTAAAGGGCAATAACTGTGGAATGCATGGAAACTGAATTAGACCTGTATTTTATGGATAGTAACATACCCTAAAATACTGTAACTGTACTCCAAGGTGAACTCTAGATATCATCACAGAAACCATAAAATTTGAAAACTTTGTGTCAGTCAAGGACAATAACTTGAAAATAGGTCATGTTGAAAATCAAACTTGATCTCTGTATTTAATAGAAAATAAACCATTTATGAAGATGATTGCATGTTTTGTATATTTTCTCTGTTCTTATAGTGATCAATAACATTTCCTGATTTTTGAGAAATGGAAAAAAATAAAAATTAATCATTTATTTTTTGATGCGGTAATATTGAAAATAAAAAGCTATGTGCTGTTCATCTTTTTCGAGTTTCATGGACTAAATAAGTTACAACATCGGGTACTAGTTGATGTGCATAATATTTAGATCTTTAAAGGGTCTGTTTGAAAAAAGGCATAATTGTTTTATTCATAGCTTTGCAGGGGAGTTTTTTGGACAGATGATTGTTAAATTTGGAAATATTGCTAAAGCAGGATGTAGAATGCTTACATCATTGAATGTCAAGGCCAACATGGAGAGTTCTGCTACATTTACAAAAGGTGGCAAATCTGGCACAACACTGGCAAACTACACTACTCACTTTAAAAAGAGCAACATTAAAGGACAGCATGACTTGGCTAAGATAAGGTTTGTATATCTGAATTTAAAATGGGCCCTGCAAGGGGGGGGGGAGTATTTAAAATTGAATGTTTTTGTGCCAAAAATTTTTTTTATGCAGTTCATCAAGTGTAATAGCATTAAAAAAACTCCATTATAAAAAAAAAGCTAAAGTAAGAAATATTTTGATAAAAAATTAGATTGCTACTTTAGGATGATGTGTGCTAATGAAGAACACCTTGATGATTCAGATAACATTGTGAAAACTTGTTGGAGAATAACTTAGCATGTGAAGAGGGTGGAACTCTTTCCACTTTATATGTCCACATGTTTCAGGCACAGAATTAAGGATAGGTCATATTTATTATTTATGTTTTGAAAGGTGAGATATACATGTATCTTAAACTTTTTCATAATTTTATTTGTATAATAGGAGCAATTTATATCATCTCCATGATGATTGGACAAAAGTACCAGTGGATGTTTCTGTGCAGAAGACAGTGAAGACATGTACTGGTTCCTTAATGATGTTGATTACAGGGAATACAGCATGTGTAGAAGTATCTTATCCAGATGTAGCAGATTCTAAGAAACATGCTTACTTCCCTTTATCCGGACCATTCAGTGCAGACCTTGTTTTATCCAGGACTGATCTGTGAGCATTTTAATAAATTAAAAAAAAAAATCATTTTTTTGCGTCAAGCTGGTCAGTTACTTGATAGTTTCAGAGTTCATAGAGCACCGAAACATGGATTCTCCTGCTGAAAAATTTAATCAAAGTCTCTATTTTGATTTTGATCCTGATATCATTCTTTTTATCCCCTCGCCCAACGAAGCTGGGGAGGAGATATAGCGTTTCGCCCATTCGTCCGTCCATTCAAACTATATATCTTTTGAATAACAATTCATAGATGGACAAGGTTTTGTCCATGGATGCATCTTGAATAATACTTGAGGATGATATATAGAATAGGTGGATTTGACCTACATTTCATGCATGAGTGACTCAGGTTAAAGTTTTTGTAAGAGTCCAGATCTGGGATACTACAAGTAATGAAGGGAAGATAACAGGAAACACTTACAATGGCCGAACATTACAATCACATGTCACAATCAACCAGGGAACTTCACAAGAAAAACAATAAAATGACAAAAGACAAACATAGAGATAACGATAGGAACTCGGGATAGCCGGACTTGGTACCGGCACTGGCAACAGCCAGCGGTAGGGTTGAACCGGTTTATGGGTACCCAACTCCCCCCCCTCTTCTCTATCTCGTTTCCCTATAGTATAATAAACATACAAATAAAACCCAATACAGGTAGACCACTAAATCTAAGACCACAATCTTGAAAAGGAAAGAATAGACAATCATAATTTAGAAAGATGGGTCGAGGAGTGCTCGCCGCTAAACTGCCAGCTAGCTCAAGGAGCCTAATCTGCTGGTGAAACACTTAGAGGAATAATATTTTGTATGTAGATGCATCTTGTAAAGTTACGAAGTTCCAGATAAAAATTAGGTCACTTTGACCTACATTTCATGCATGAGTGACTTAGGTTAAAGTTTTTGTAAGAGTCCAGATTTGGGATACTACAATTCATAGAGGAATAAAATTTTGTATGTAGATGTGTCTTGTAAAGTTACGATGTTCCAGATAAAAATTAGGTCACTTTGACCTACATTTTATGCATGAGTGATTTACTGAAAACCAACTTATTATCGTGAGCAATTTATTTTCGCGACTTTCCCGTGCGTGAAAATGTCGTGAAAATAAATCGTTGCTAATACTTCATTTCCTTATATAAAAGCATTAAAAGAAATAGAAAATAGCAAACATTAATCTCCGCAAACTTCACCTGGAGGGACAAAACGAGAAATAAAATAGCCACGAAAATAAGTTGGTTTACAGTAGTTTAAAGTTTTTGTAAGAGTCAAGATCTGGGATACTACAACTGGTAGAGGAATAATTTTTCATATGTAGATGTGTGTTGTAAAGTTATTTTTCTCCAGATAAAAATTAAGTGACTTTGACCTACATTTCATGCAAGAGTGACATAGGTAAAAACTTCGGTAAGAGTCCAGATCTGGGATACTTCAACTGGTAGAGGAATAAAATTCCATATGTAGATGCGTCTTATAAAGTTATGAAGCTCCAGATAAAAATTAGGTCACTTAGAACTACATTTCATGCATGACTGAGTTACTTATATTAGGTAAAAATTACTGTAAGAGTCCAGATCTGGGAAACTACAACTCTTAGGGGAATAATATTTTGTATGTAGATGTGTCTTGTAAGTTACAAAGCTCCAGAAAAAAATTAGGTCACTTTGACCTACATTTCATACATGAGTGAATTAGGTTAAAGTTTTTTTTACAGTCTTGATCTTAGATACAACAACTTGTAAAATATTGATCTTTCATCAGTAGATGCATATGCTATAGGTATTATGCTCCTGATTGAAATAAGGTCACTACATTTCTTGCATGACTGACTCGGATCTTTAATGGTACAACTTTGCGGAGTGCTCATAATACTAGACAAACTTTTAACAACCGGGTGAGGGGATTAGCTGTCGTTTCCAACTGCCCCTTCTCCTGTTTTTCATCTGATTTCGATGGGATTTTTATCTTTGGGTTCCTCTTGATCTAAGCTTTCAGCAATATCATGTCAACGGATTTAGCGTAGCTCTTTTTGTTTCCGAGCTACAAGGGGTCAAAAGGGCCAAAATTGCAATTTTTCTAAATATGTCAAATCTTTATTTTTTATTGGATTTTGATGGGATTTATTTCTTTGGATTCCTCTTGATCTAAGCTTTCAGTAGTATGTCAACGGATTTGGTAGAACTCTTTCCGTTTCTGAGCTACAAGGGGTCAAAGGGGCCAAAATTGCAATTTTCCTAAATATGTGAAATCTTTATTTTTCATCAGATTTCGATGGGATTTTTTTCTTTGGATTCCTCTTGATCTAAGCTTTCAGTAAAGTGACATCGGATTTGGCGTAGCTCTTACCATTTCCGAGCCAAAATTGCAATTTTTCTAAATATGTCATATCTTTATTTTTAAATGGATTTCGATGGAATTTTTTTAAATATGTGAAATTTTTATTTTTCATCCGATTTTGATGTGATTTTTTTCTTTGGATTTCTTTTGATGCAAGCTTTTATTACTCTATTTTATTGATCTGACAGGTCATAGGTCAATTATATCGGAATTATTTGTGTTAAAATTACCTAGAAGACAGAGAAAATTAAGCCATGCCCAGCCTGTTGAATAAATTGGAATATTAGTTGGTAGTAACATATTTTGCAAAGCTCTTACCGTTTTTTTATTAATAAGTGATCAAAAGGGTTGATTTTTTTCCCCAGGTTTGTGTCCAGCTGATAACTGTGTCAAGCTCCTTTTTGTGTCCATCTTATTATTGTGTCAAGTTCTTTACTGTGTTCACATTCACTTTAATCTACACTTGTTAAAATTTCAGTGGTAGACATGCTGCGGTCGTATCATGCTGCACTCGGCCATTCACACACTGACATATTCTGTAAGATTAATATTCCAATGTAATTGTTAATTTTCAGTTAAAGAGTAATTTGGACTTTTCTTTATTTTTCTTTCAGGGACATGAAGGAATTTAATCTTGAGGTGAATTATTTAATTACAAATGATACTGGCAGACCAAAAAGGCAGGTGAATTTAAGTTACTCAGCTCCAGGTAAAGGACTATTTAAGCTTACGGTATCAAAAAGGTTTCAGGAGAAAATTGTGTAAACTTTGCAGTTATACTGGGGCAATGCAAAATGAATTTCTCTCCCTCTCTCTTTCTTTTTAATGAGGATGGTAGAAATTTATTTTGATATTTTTATTGCCTAAAAGTAGTAATGAAGCAGATTTTCACATAACACAAAATGCCAAGAAGAGCTGATTAATGTGGTTTGGTGCTATTTTATTTTTATACCCCCGCAAACGAAGTTTAGGGGTATATAGGAATCACCCTGTCTGTCTGTCCGTCCGTCCGTCCGTCTGTCTGTCCATCTCTTCACACTTCTTGTAAGCGCCACTCCTCTTAAACCGCTTGAAGGATTTTGATAAAACTTTACACAAAGGAAGGATACTATATTGAGATGTGCATGAAGGAATATAATTATTTTCCAAAATCAGGAAGGGGAGATAATTTGACTTTGACTGTTCATTGATTCCATCTGCACTCATTACCTCGTAAGTGCAACTCCTCTCAAACCACTGGAAGGATTTCGATGAAACTTCACACAAAGAAAGGACACTATATGGAGATGTGCATGAATGAATATAATTATTGTCCAAAGCCAGGATGGGGAGATAATTTGACTTTTACTTTGCATTGATGCCATCTGTACAGATTGCCCTGTGAGCCCAACTCCTCTCGAACCACCTGAAGGATTTTGATTAAACTTTATACAGTGGAGGGACACTATATTGAGATGTGCATGAAGGATTATAATTATTGTTCGAAATCAGGAAGGGGAGATAATTCGATTTTTACTTTTCATTGATTCTGTCTGCACCAATTACCCCGTAAGCGCAACTCCTCTCAAACCACTCGGGGGACTTTGATGAAACTTTACACAAATGAAGGACACTATGTGAAGATGTGCATGAAGGAATATAATTATTGTCCAAAACCAGGAATGGGAGATAATTGGATTTTGACTTTTCATTGATTCTGTCTGCACTGATTACCCTGTAAGCACAACTCCTCTCAAACCACTTCAAGGATTTTTATGAGACTTTGCACAAGGAAGGACACTATATGGAGATGTGCATGAAGGATAGCAATTTAATTACAGTAGACTCCATGAAATCAAATATCGGATAGAGGAATATATCGGCAAATCGAATATGATTTCAAAACACCAAACCATTTCCCATAGTTGTAGTGTTAATTTCCCCGCCTAATTGGATATCGGATAATAGAATATATCGCCTATTTGAATTAAAAATATGCGGCTTGTGCTGATCAAGGTAATTGAAATCGAATATTCTATTTACAGGTAACTACAGGTAAACATTGGCGCAGAAGTGTCAACAGTTGACGAAGCCATAAATTTGCCAGGAAATCAATAAATATTACCTAATTAATAAAAAATAAAACAAATAGTGTTCAGTTCTTTTGTTTTTGTATATTCATAAGTTTTAATAGTGAGAATTTTGTTTGGTTTTGTGTATTTCTTGTCCATGCAGCGAGATCGGGGAGTCAGAGGTAATTTGCATATTGCTGTATGTCTGTACAACGAAAATCAATAACATAATGTATTTAATAAAAGAATAAAATATGATTTGAATTCCTCTCTATTGCTTTTGTAATTAATTAAGTTTTTTTGGATGGAATTCATTTGATTTGTCAATGGTTTTGTGTATTTATCGTGTAAAACAGAGCAAGGGAGATAAATGTCGACGAGAAGTCATTTGCATAATTTGCATATTTGTTTAAAGTTCCTGTGAGACAATGCACAACGGTTATAAAACATAATTTATTACAAGAAGTCAGTCCTAGGTCCATGGATCATGGTGTATTTCTATAAAAAGTCTCCAAATTGTGTAATCAGGAAGATTCTACAAAGATCGATCGCTGACCTACCAGCCGCCATTTTGTTTACAAACTGGCTTTACCCTAAGTTATTTTTAGCACATGATGAAAATTGTAACTACACGATCCAATAAAGGGATGATTAAACACTGATGAGAGGAAATAAAAAACACAAAACAGAGGAAAATAGTTTATTCAGATACGTAAACAGTTTTATTTATTATTGAATACATTGTATAACAGTCAGCTGGCAATACACAGTTTGACCTGATTACGATGGTGATGTAATCTGTCAAATTTACAATGATTCTACAATGAAAACAATAGATTTTAACTACAAAATGTCTAAAAATGAGGTTCTAGGATACAAAGTTTCTACATGGTGACATGCCCTTCAACATTTCAACCTCTTCTTGCCAACAGAATGATTCCCCATTACCTAAATGGGTTTACCGGACAATCGAATACTCCGGCAAATAGAATATTTTTTCTGACAATTCTTGTATCCGATTAGGCGGAGTCTACTGTATTGTCTGCAACCAAAAAGGGAAGATAATTTGACTTTGACTTTTTATTGAATCCTTCTGCAATGATTTTTTTATTTCGACAATTTTTCAAAGAAATACTCAAAAGGTACCTGGTACATATTGTGAAATATAAAGTTGTGAGAGAGAAACACTTTTTTCATTGTATTATCCTCTTGAAAAGTTGTATTCAAAGTGTTGTAGTGAAATTAATTGAATGCTTATGATTTTTGTGAAAAATAACAAAGAAGCCAAAAAAGGGTGAATTTTATTTCGACAGAAAAGTTATTTCTTTAGGATTATATCATTGTGACCATACTCGTATTGTATCCACACTTGTAATATGTCCAAACCTGTATTGTGTCCACACCCACCTAAATTTGCACTTACCATATTGATTCAGGATTCAATGAGCGGGGGCTATATGTGGCTGCCATCTCGGCGACAGCTCTTGTATTGTACAGCCAAAATGCACAATAAGGCATCCTTAATCTTGATGAGAGTGAGCATGAGGACCTAAAAAGTATCTTGTGATGACCTTGTACAGTTCTGCTTACATCATTAGGGCCCCACATTGAGATGCGGGTGCCCTATAGTTTTCACTTTGTCTGTCTGTCTGTCCGTCCGTCAACAATTTTTTTCGTCAAAGATTTCTTGGCTTGTATAAGTGGGAATGATTTGAAATTTGGTCTGAAGCTTGGAAATGATGAGTTGTATTGTGTAAGCAGTTTTTAAGTTTGTCGGACTTCCACTTTCTGTTTGCCAATACTTTGATTTTTTTTACTTTAACAAATTTTTCATCACAGATCTCTTGGCTTCTACGATAGGGAATGATTTGAAATTTTGTCTGGAGCTTGGAAATGATGACTTGTATCGTGTATGCAATTTTCAAGTTTGTCGGGTATCCACTATCTGTTTGCCTATACTTTGATTTTTTTTCTATGAACGAAGTTTTCGTCAAAGATTTCTTGGCTTGTATAAGTGGGAATGATTTGAAATTTGGTCTGAAGCTTGGAAATGATGATTTGTACTGTGTGAGTGACTTATAGGTTTGTCACTTAATTACTTTCTGTTTTGCTGATACTTTGATTTTGAACTTTAAATGACTTGATATTTAGTCTGAAGCTAAGAAATGATATAGTTTAGTAAAACTTCAAGAAATCACTGTATCCAGCAAAATACTGTATCAACACATTAGTGTGTCAAACAGAATTTGAATCCACACTCATCTGATTTTTACTTTTGCACAGAGTTTCAGGATCGAAATTGTAGGGCTCTTCCGACAACGCCAGTTTCGACATGCTCTAGTAAGATTGAATTTTTATGGTTTACAAATATCTCAGTGTCCATCTCTTTGTCTGTCTGTATAATTTATTACATAATTGTATTTTATCTGTTTTCTGATTGGCTGAAAACAGCTTGAAAAGTAATAAGTATGTATCATGTCAACCTAAAATGGGCTATAAATAGCTCACAGGTTGTATGGAATGTCATGTCAACCTGAAACGGGCTATAAATAGCACACAGGTTGTCTGGAACGTCATGTCAACCTACAATGGGCTAAAAATAGAAATAAAAATTCCAGATTGCCATAGTCAACGCAATTTAGGATAAAACATCATTATTAAATAAATTTCTGAAATTTATTGTTATTTTTCTCTTTTTCTTAATTTAAGACGCAAATTAATTTTATTTATACAATGTAAATCGTCAGTATCCTCAAAAGAATGAATTTACAAAACAGAAAAGGAAACGATACAGAATTTCAATTTCTTATTGATTGGCGGTAATACTGTCTCTATGTATAATCATATAATAAAGCAATTATAGACTTTGAATAGGTTGCTTCAGGGATTTATCAACCCTCAAAAAGCAATATTCACCTCGCTTTCAGCTCGGTGAATATAACTTTTTTCAGGTTGATAAATCCCAGTTGCAACCTATATCAAAGTCAATAATTGTATAATGTCACACCCAAACTTGACAAAGCTTTGGGCTATTCATTTCTTACTTTGTAATTCTATTTCTTATGATGGTCTCGTGAACTGCACATACTTGTTGGCAGAATTTCGGTATTTGTTGGAAGAGTATGGTATTCATCTCACTTTTCAAATTTTGAAGAACTGTTGGATATTTTGTCTTACAATGTATAAAATTTTTGGCAATATTTTGATTTTTCATTCCAGAGTTAAGGGAATGAAAAATCTGGATTTCTGTGGACTTCATTGGCCAATATCATTGCAGTTTTTCACATGTCATACACTAACTGACTAAAAAAAACCGTTAAGTGCATACTTTGTAAAGATATTCATTCAAGAGTTAAATTAAATTATCAAACATGATTTTATTGAGTTTTAAATTTTTGCTGGCTTTGAAAATTGAGAACCTCTTGCTTAAATCTCTTACAAAATTGAAGGGTGATGCAATGCGACTTGGTTCAGCTGTTTATCAAGCCATGGGGCATAATTTTACTGTATAATAATTGTAGCTTATCAGTTATGTTTTATATACAACAAAAAAGATTCAGTTGTAGCTGTACATCATAGAGTTTGTCTGAAAAGGTCAGAAGTTTTACAAGGTCAAAAGTTCCATCTGTGCTTTCAAACGCTATTTGCATTGTCTGTCTCAATAAGCTGAAATACTAAATGAAGTGTTGTTGAATCAAATTTCTACTATTATACCTGCAGCAAGTGAATTTTCAATCTCCGAAACAAAGGCACATAGTTTTTTATACACCTTTTTAGCTCACCTCACCCGAAGGGTCATGTGAGCTATTGCCATCACTTGGCGTCCGTCGTCCGTCCGTCCGTCGTAAACTTTTTCAAAAATCTTCTCCTCTGAAACCACTGAACCAATTTTAACCAAACTTGGCCTGAATCATCACCAGGGTATCCTCTTTCAAAATTGTATCTGATGAGTCCGAGGACCAAACAACATGGCTGCCGTTACTAAAAATAGCACATAGGGGTAAATTGCTGTTTTTGGCAACTCGAAAACCGTTACAGATACCAAAAATCTGACGTGGGATAAAAGTGATCAGCATGGCAAGATCTACCCGCCCTGCAATTTTGAAGAAAATCTGATTACCAGTTTTGGAGTTATTGCCCTTTTTCCGGAAATTTTTAAAAATTTTAATATTTTTTATTTTTTATCAAAGAAACTATAGCAGATAGAGGTCAACTTTAAATTGCAAAAATGTTCAGCATATCAAGATCTACCCACCCTGAAATTTTGGAGAAAATCACAAAACCCTTATAGGAGTTATTGCCCTTTTTTCACAGAATTTTCAAAATTTTCATATTTTTCGTCTTTTATATTCAAAACTATAGAAGATGAAGGTTAAGTGTAAATTGATAAAATGTTTGCCATGCTGTGGTGACTTCAAACGTGGTGTTGAAAATCGATCGTTGACCGCCATTTTCAAAATGGTCGCCACAAAAAGGCGGGAAAATTCAACATTGTTCAATTTCAATAAGATTTGGTTTCCAAATAGGTATTGATGTCGCAGTTTCAAAACCGATGTTAAAAATTGTTCGTTGAATGCCATTTTCAAAATGGCCGCAAAAAAAGGCAGGAAAATTCAACATTGTCCGATTTCAATGAAATTTTGTTTTCAAATAGATATTGATGTTGCAACTTCAAAAACTGATGTTGAAAATTGTTCGTTGAACGCCATTTTCAAAATGGCTACCAAAAAGGCGGGAAAATTCAACATTGTCCAATTTCAATAAAATTTGGTTTCCAAATAGATATTGATGTTGTGACTTCAAAACTGATGTTAAAAATTGTCATTTTGTCAAAAAAGCCAAACAAAGAAATATAGTAAAACATGATCAGACTTAATACAGTTCAAGATATTGGTGGTATTCCAGCTACCAAAGTTTAAGAGACTGAGGTTCAACTGTATAACTAAATACAATGTTTTTTTGAATGATGGACTGATATGGGTTGTAATGGGTAGTGGGCTTTAAGTTACCGTTGAAACTGCTGAATCTACTTGCCCAATTGGAACCATACTTGGTGACAACTGTCCATAGTCGGTACCTTTCGATGAATGTGTCTGCTAAGTCTGCATGTATTCCAAGATGGCCGCCAGTGGGGACCATTGTTTAACATTGCACCCTATGTGGAAAACACGTTCAAAGATTTTCTCCTTTGAAACTTCTAGAAAATGAGACACTTTAACATTGGGTTACTTTGGGCTGCAGTTTATGCCAGTCATGGATCAGGTGTGCTATACAGGCTCTTTAGAGCCTCTAGTTTTTTTCTCCACACCTTTTTATACCCTGCCACAGGTAGTGGTGAGGTATTACGTGTGTCCGTCTGTCCATCCCCTGAAAGTTTCAGACTGGTAACTTGTGAACGAAATAACATAAGGTCTTCAAACTTGGTATGTAAGTTGTTTACCACAAAACTCAGGTCAAGTTCGATTTTTAGTTCAGAGGTCAAAACAGTTCATGAGTTATGCCCCTTGAAACTTAAAAATGTTTGCGAATTGTAGGGTTTCCAACTGAGAACTTGTGAACTTAATAACATACTATCATCAAACTTGGTATGTAAGTTGTTTACTATAAATTTGAGACCAAGTTTGATTTTGGGTTCAGAAGTCCAAGCGGTTCTGGAATTTTGCCCCTTGAAACTTTTAAATTTTGCAAATTTTAGGGTTTCCTACTGATGACTTGTTAATGAAATATCATACTGTCTTCAAACTTGGTATACAAGTTGTTTACCTTTTTATACGACCGCAAAAATTTTTGCGGTCATATATTGGTAATGGTGCTGTCATTGTCGTCGACGTTGGTGTTGTCGTCGTTGTCTGTAGACACTTTTGTTTTTAGCTCACTTCGGGTCAGTGTGAGCTATTGCCATCACTTGGCGTCCGTCGTCCATCGTTCGTCCGTCCGTCGTCTATTAACTTTTCACATTTTCATCTTCTTCTCTGAAACCACTGAAGCAAATTCAACCAAACTTTACAGGAATGATGTACTATAGGTCCTTTACAAAGATTGCTCATTTCGTTCCGATCCGATAAAAAACATGGCCGCAAGCGCGGAACTTAGGTTTAACATTGGACCCTATGGGAAAAATCACATTTTCATCTTCTCCTCTGAAACCACTGAAGCAAATTCAACCAAACTTTACAGGAATGATGTACTAAAGGTCCTTGACAAAGAATACTCATTTTTTTCCGATCCAATGAAAAACATGGCCGCCAGAGCGGAACTCAGTCTAACATTGGACCCTATGGGAAAATCATATTTTTATCTTCTCCTCTGAAACCTGAAGCAAATTCAACCAAACTTAACAGGAAGATGTACTAAAGGTCCTTGACTAAGAATACTCATTTTGTTCCGATCCGATAAAAAACATGGCCACCAGCGTGGAACTTAGTTTAACATTGGACCCTATGGGAAAATCATATTTTCATCTTCTCCTCTAAAACCACTGTCAAGCAAATTCAACCAAACTTTACAGAAATGATGTACTAAAGGTCTTTTACAAAGAATGCTCATTTCGTTCAGATCCAATTAAAAACATGGCAGCCAGCACAGAACTTAGGTTAAAACATTGGACCCTATGGGAAAAATCACATTTTCATCTTCTTCTCTGAAACGACTGAAGCAAATTCAACCAAACTTTACAGGAATGATGTACTAAAGGTTCTTGACAAAGAATACTCATTTTGTTCCGATCTGATAAAAAACATGGCCGCCAGCGTGGAACTTATTTAACATTGGACCCTATGGGAAAATCATATTTTCATCTTCTCCTCTGAATACACTGAAGCAAATTCAACCAAACTTTACAGGAATGATGTACTAAAGGTCCTTGACAAAGAATACTCATTTTGTTCCGATCCGATAAAAAACATGGCCGCCAGCACGGAACTTAGTTTAACATTGGACCCTATGGGAAAAATCATATTTTCATCTTCTCCTTTGAAACCACTGAAGCAAATTCAACCAAACTTTACAGAAATGATGTACTAAAGGTTTTTTTACAAAGATTGCTCATTTCGTTCTGATCCGATAAAAAACATGGCCGCCAGCACTTAACTTAGGTTTAACATTGGACCATATGGGAAAAATCCCATTTTCATCTTCTCCTCTGAAACCACTGAAGCAAATTCAACCAAAATTTACAGGAATGATGTACTAAAGGTCCTTGAAAAAGAATTCTCATTTTGTTCCGATCGGATAAAAAACATGGCTGCCAGCGCGGAACTTAGTTTAACATTGGACCCTATGGGAAAATCATATTTTCATCTTCTCCTCTGAAACCACTTGAGCAAATTCAATCAAACTTACAGAAATTATGTACTAAAGGTCCTTTACAAAGATTGCTTATTTCGTTCTGATCCGATAAAAAACATGGCCGCCAGCGCGGAACTTAGGTTTAACATTGGACCCTATGGGAAAAATCACATTTTCATCTTCTTCTCTGAAATCAGTCTGAAGCAAATTCAACCAAACTTTACAGGAATGATGTACTAAAAGTCCTTGACAAAGAATACTCATTTTGTTCCGATCCAATAAAAACCATTGATGCCAGCACGGGACGTAGTTTAACATTGGACCCTATGGGAAAAATCACATTTTCATCTTCTCCTCTGAAACCACTGAAGCAAATTCAACCAAACTTTACATGAGTGATGTAATTGGAAAGTCCTGTACAAAGATTGCTCATTTCATTACTATCTGATAGAAAACATGGCCGCCAGCATGGAACATAGTATTACATGGGACTCTATTGGAAAATCACATTTTTATCTTCTCCTATGAAACCTCTGAAACAATTCAACCAAACTTTAGAGGAATGATGTACGGAAAATACTTTACAAAAATACTCAATTCATTTTGATCCGGTAAAAAACATGGCCTCCACTGCAGAACATAGTTTAACATTGGAGCCCGGAATGAGAAAGCCATCCTTTTCATCATCTTCTCTGAAACTATTCAAGCAAATTTAACTAAATGTATAGAAGGTCCTTTGCAAAAATTACTCATTCCAATAGGATAAGACAAAAACACGGGTGCTAATGGAGAGCTTAGCTAAATATTAGACCCCATTGGTAATAAACATATTTTTAGCTCGCCGGGACGAATGTCCGGAGAGCTATTGTCATACCCCCGGCGTCGGCGTCGGCGTCGTCAGCAAAAACTTTAACCTTGCTTCTGGAATGGAGACGTTAAGAGATGGGATGTTGATATTTAGTATGTGGCTTCCTTGTGACGAGAGCTTTCTTGTGGAACCATAATTGTAGACATTTTGACTTTGACCTTGCCCCTAGGGCAATATATAAAAGACTTTAACCTTGCCTCTAGAAGGCAGGCTTTTAGTGGTAGGGTGTTCATATTTGGTATGTGACTTGCTTATGATGAGAGCTTTCTAGCGGTACCATATTTGTAGACATTTTGACCTTGACCTTTCCCTGAGGGCAATTTTTGAAAAACTTTAACCTTGCCTCTAGAAGGTAGGCTTTTA
>MJUU01051534.1:45827-56380 GCA_002080025.1 Modiolus philippinarum | reverse complement strand
AATGAAATAACACAAGGTCTTCAAACTTGGTATATAAGTTGTTTACCACAAAACTTAGGTCAAGTTTTTGATGAAACTTTACACAAAGGAAGAACACTATATGTAGATCTGCATGAAGGAGTATAATTATTTTTGGAAACCAGGAAGGGGAGATAATTTGACTTTGACTTTTCGTTGATTCCCTATGTTAGGGTTACCTTGTAAGCACAACTCCTCTTAAACCAGTTGAAGGATTCTGATGAAACTACACAAAGGATAAACACTATATGTAGATGTGCATGAAGGAATATAATTATTTTTGGAAACCAGGAAGGGGAGATAATTTGACTATGACTTTTCATTGATTCCCTATGTATGGGTTACCTAGTAAGAGCAACTCCCCTTAAATCACTTGAAGGATTTTAATGAAACTTTAGACAAAGGAAGGACACTATATGGAGATGTGCAGTAAGGAATGCAATTATTGTATGAAACCAGGAAGGGGAGATAATTTGACTGTGACTTTTGTTGATGTCTTTGCAATGACTTTTTTTCTAAGAAATAATTTAAAGCGTAGATATAGTGAAGTCAAGCTGTGGGAGATACACACTTTTTCATTGTAATCCTCTTGAAAAGTTGTTTTCAAAGTGTTGTAATGAAATTTCTCTAATGTTAATGATTCTTTTGTAAAATTCAAATATCCGAAAAAAAAATGGGTGACACCTGTATTGTGTCCACACCAACTTAAATTTGCACTTACCATATCGATTCAGGGTTCAATGAGCGGGGGGTATATTTAGCTGCCATTCGGCGTCAGCTCTTGTTTTCATCTGATATTGTTTTTGTCCTGTCTGTCTGTCTGTTTGTCTGTGCGTCCGAAACTTTAACCTTGGCTATAACTTTTGAACTATATAAGGTAGACTTTTGATACTTGGCAAGTGTATAGGTCTAGTCAAGAGGAACATAAATATGCAAAAAAAAAAAAATTCGGTCAGGTCAAAGGTCAAGGTCACAGAGGTTAAAAAGGGGGTGAATTTGGCTGTTTTCACATATTTGACTGTAGAATCCTTATTATTTATCGTATTGAGACAGGGGTTTTTTTTTATGTTATTGCTAATAAAATTGCGCAACTGGAGTATGTCAACAGATTTGAGGTAGCATTTACCATTTTTGAGAAACAAGAGGCCCTAAGGGGGACAAATGAAAAAAAAAAATCAATTTTTGGTGGGATCTTGATGCAGTATTTTCTGTAAGTTTCTTATAGCATGTTTAAACAGATACTTTTAACAATTAAAACCATTTCAATAAACAAGAGGCCCAAAGGGGCTTCATCTGTTTCAGAATAAAGGGGTTAAATTGGGTGTTTTAATGGTAATAAACAACTTTCGAACTATGTAAGATAATTTTAATACTTGGCAAGTGTATAGGTCTTGTCAAGAGGAACATTTTTATGCAAAAAAATTAGGTCAAAGGTCAAGGACATAGGGGTCAAAAAGGGGTAAAATTGGGTATTTTGATATATTTTACTGTAGAATCTGGGGGCATATGTAGTGTTTCACAAACACATCTTGTTTTCTTTGGATTCCTCTCATTGTAAGCTTTCAGAAATATGGCAATGGATTTGGCATAGCTCTTATCATTTCTGAGCTATAAGGGTTCAAAAGGACCAAAATTGCAATTATTAGAAATATGTGAAATCTTTATTTTTCATCAAATTATGATGGAATATTTTTCTTTGGGTTATTCTCATTGTAAGCTTTCAGTAGTATTGCAATATCCTATTAATAAGGGATTAAAAGGGCTAATTTTTATTTTCACTATTTTATATCCAGTTAATTTAATGTGTCAATTGTGAATGAAAGGATATGGAGTAAATGTACATGAGACAAAGTCTCTACAAATACATGGTGAAAAAAACAAAGGATCAACGCTTTTATTGTTGTTCTTTATCTTGAAGTCACCATGAGGCCTTCAACAATGAGCTTTGCTCATACCTCATAGTAAGTTCAAGACGGCCCATAGCACCAGTTTGAGGGGAATTCTTTATTGTTTCCAGCAATTTACTGTGTGCACATTCATTTTAGTTTACACTTTTCCTAAAAACCCGTAGGAATTTTAATTTTTTTTTGAAACCTAAGGGGGTCCTGACCACCCTGTGCCCCCTCTGGATCTGCCACTGAAGATATTTCTAAGTATAACTAAGGGTACAATTGAAAACTTCCAATACCTACCAGAAAGAAAATATTCCTGAAAAACCATTTCCTCCTTGAACAAGGCACAGTTGTAGCCTAACTGTATACTCTCATTTCACTAATATCTGTAGAGCATGGTTTTCATTTACTGTTTGAAAAATTGAAAATAGTTTCACTTTCTTTCATTCTAGGAGACAATTGAAATGAATGCACATGTGGAAAATCAGACCGATCTAACAAATAGTCACTATTGCTATAGCATGACATTGGAGCATAAAGATAAATATGACATTCATCTAAAAGGTCATCTCCTGGGTAACATGAAAAAGAGGCTAAACCTGAATACACATATAGATTTCAAGAGAAAGACACCATTGGTATGAATATTGATTATTTTGAATATTATTGTTGTTACTGATTGTTTGCAATAGAAACAAAATTTAATTTTTGTTAAAAATAAGTATTGTATATCTAAATTGTTTGGAAAAAGACAACACTCTTCTTAGAAAGTTTTCATTGACATATTCAATAATAATTTTACACTTTAACGTCATTAATCTATGATTTTATTTTTCCACAAAAAAACATGTTTTGGTATTTCACATTTGTATCAATATAAATGATTTCATTCAAACTTCATTCATCTAAGAAAGACAAAGATATCCTTGAACGTTCACAAAAATATCAGTTGCCAGTATTTTTTTGACTCAATCTTGAATCCAATTGTTTTCGTTAACAAAAAGCTTTTGTGGAGTAACAAAACACTTAAATACATGCATTATAAAGATCTCATTTTAGATCTCATATTTTAATGGTCTAATTATAAAGCTTAATCAAACTTGTAGATGAAGTGAACGACAAAGTTGCCTTCCAAATACTTAGGCTGGACTCATGCATTAGATATTTATAGATTAATGGTAGTTTTGAATGTTGAGACAGAAAATATCACTGTATCGCCGCGAGTCCTACAGGGCAAGCGGTGATACTAGTGATATTTTCTGTCGAGACCTTCAAAACTACCATTATTGTTTTTATCGGCAACGTCATAAGAGTCATGACGTCATATTCGTGACGTCATTGCCTGATATTTTCTTGTATCAGTTCAGTACGGTGATACTGACAATATCAGTCAGTAAGATCAAAGAAAAAAATGTACATATTGCCGATAAAGATTTGTAATAGGCAGGAATAAATACATGTACACAGAGAACTTCGATTTATCAAGCTGCAATATCTGTAACATCATGGATGTTGTCCCTTTATAGACGTTCAAAGATAATTTGATGTCCATAGCTCAAACACTCCTCTATCTCAACTGTTGGTCATTCGGGTGTTCAAGCCATCAATGTTGGACTGTTTATGTTACATATGTAAATGGAAAAAGAAAAAAAAAATTACATATGTAGCATGTTTATCTACTTGTAGAAAGAAAATGGTGATGTTCCTTCATCAAAAGATCTTGCAATCAGGAAAAATACAGATCACAAAGAGTGCAGTATATTCAATCTAGATGAGTGGAAAGTGAAAGTAAATTTGACCATAAATGCCAAACCGGTATTTGTACCTGGACAAAGGAGACCAAAGGGAGTAGAATTTGTTTGGGATTTAGATGTTTTATACCCAAATTGTGAAGAAGGAGGAAAGATCAGGTCAACTGGAGCAATTGGTAGCCATCTTAGAAATGTGTTAACAGATTTTAGGTATACACTCTTATGCACTATATTTATGCCTATGCAACAAAATTGGATGGACTATAGTTTTAAATTTGTCTGCCATTCCACTACAATAGTTTTTTCAGAATTTATTTCATCAGATATTTGCTTCATATTTGGTACTCCATTAGCTATAGTGAAGTCTTTTTATACACACATTCAGGTATGAAAATCTTCAAAAAAGTTTAAAGTTTTTGAAGTAGTAAGATTAACTATACAATCCAGAATTTTGGGACAAAGCCTTGAAAACAAACAAAATAGAATTGTGTTGACTTACACCACATTGTGGTAAAAAATGTCAGTTAGATGTCCCAGATAGTTGGTTTTTCTCTGGAAAGGACGGTTTCTATAATCATAAGACTTGCTTTCAAGATAGAGTTGAAAATACTGATAACAGTTATGTTAAAGTTAATCATTTTTTAAACAAAAAAATCCTACCGAGTTAAATCTGCTTTTAACCTATGTTGTGTTGTTCATTACTTTTGAATTTTTTTCAGATATTGGTTCAGAATGAAGAACAGATTTTTGTCTCCTAAACCTAGAATTTATGATGTCAATTTTAATTTTGGATATTTGAAGCGTAATTTCTTTGACTATCGTTTAACATACAGTGGACCAGGCATAAATGCATCATATATCATCCATTCTGACAGATATGCTAACAATACAGGCTTTATTATAGTCAGTTGTCATCTAGAGTCTGTATGGAAGCTGATCAACTTCGATTATTCAGGTATATATATCGGTCTGAAATTCATTTATAAACAGTGAAATACAATATTGTACATTTTCACAAACCTGACATACCAGAAAAAAATTACTGATACCCACAATATTTTATTGCCACAGTTTTGAGAGGAATTTTTATGCCCGCCAAGAAGTGGAAGGGGCATATAGATTTACCCTTGTCCGTCCGTCCCGATGTTAAGTTTTGCATTTAGGTCCATATATTGGCAACCTCTTGTTGTATTTTGATAATTTTACATCAGTACATGCACCTATGATGTTTCATCAAATTATTTGCCTTGATTAGTACTACCCAAAACATTGACAGTTAGGTAGCTTTGACCTATATTTTACGCTTGAGTGACTTTTGTTAAATTTTGCGTTAATGTCCATTTCTCAACAACTACACATTATACCAATATGATGTTTCATCAAATTAATTGCCTTGATGAGTATTACCCAAAACATTGACAGATAGGTAGCTTTGACCTATATTTTACGCATGTGTGACTTCTGTCTCGCCTAGCGAGACATAGGCGTGCAAAGTATGACAACGGGCAGCGGCAACGGTGTTGACTTTTACTAAATACAGGATATTTTGAAAACCCTTTGATGTAGGAACATCGTATTTGGTCCAGTTGTAGTACTAATCAAGTGCTACCTATCGGACATCAAGGCATGTGACCTTGACCTCAATTGCACAGTCCAGTGACCACGTTAAGTTTCTCTGTTTAAGTCCATATCTCAATAACTAGAAGTGGTAGGTTGATGATATTTGGTATGTAGGTTGGACTTGGGTAGTACATGTCAGTCTGGCATATGACTTTTGTCCATGACCTCAATTTCATGGTCTAGTGGCCACGTTAAGTTTTTCTGCTTAAGTCCATATCTCAATAACAAGAAGTGGTAGGTTGGTGATATTTGGTGTGTAGGTTGGTCTTGGGTAGTATATGTCAGTCTGGCATATGACTTTTGTCCTTGACCTCAATTTCACAGTCTAGTGGCCACGTTAAGTTTTCTGCTTAAGTCCATATCTCAATAACTAGAAGTGGTAATTTGATAATATTTGGTATATAGGTTGGTTTTGGGTGGTACATGTCAGTTTGGCATATGATTTTTGTCCTTGACCTCAATTTTACGGTCTAGTGGTCATGTTAAGTTTCTCTGCTTAAGTCCGTATCTCAATAACTAGAAGTGGTAGGTTGATAATATTTGGTTTGTAGGTTGGTCTTGAGTAGTACATGTCAGTCTGGCATATGATTTTTGTCCTTGACCTCAATTTCACGGTCTAGTGGCCATGTTAAGTTTCTCTGCTTAAGTCCATATCTCAATAACAAGAAGTGGAAGGTTTACAATATTTGGGATATAGGTTGGTCTTGGGAAGTACATGTCAGTCTGGCATATGACTTTTGTCCTTGACCTCAATTTCACGGTCTAGTGGCCATGTTAAGTTTCTCTGCTCAAGTCCATTTCTCAATAACTATTAGAGACATATTGATGATATATAATATGTGGGTTGGTCTTGGGTAGTACATGTCAGTCTGGCATATGACTTTTGTCCTTGACCTCAATTTTGCAGTCTAGTGGCCACGTTTAGTTTCTCTACTTAAGTCCATATCTCAATAACAAGAAGTGGTAGGTTGATAATATTTGGTATGTAGGTTGGTCTTGAGTAGTACATGTCAGTCTGGCATATGACTTTTGTCCTTGACCTCAATTTCATGGTCTAGTGGGCATGTTAAGTTTCTGTGCTTAAATCCATATCTCAATAACAAGAAGTGGTAGCTTGATAATATTTGGTACATAGATTGGTCTTGGGTAGTACATGTCAGTCTGGCATATGACTTTTGTCCTTGACCTCAATTTCACGGTCTAGTGGCCATGTTAAGTTTCTCTGCTTAAGTCCATATCTCAATAACTAGAAGTGGTAGGTTGATAATATTTTGTACGTAGGTTGGTCTTGGGTAGTACATATCAGTCTGGCATATGACTTTTGTCCTTGACCTCAATTTCACGGTCTAGTGGCCATGTTAAGTTTCTCTGCTTAAGTCCATATCTCAATAACAAGAAGTGTTAGGTTGACAATATTTGGTATGTACGTTGGTCTTGGGTAGTACATGTCAGTCTGGCATATGACTTTTGTCCTTGACCTCAATTTCACGGTCTAGTGGCCACGTTAAGTTTCTCTGCTTAAGTCCATTTCTCAATAACTATTTGAGACAGTTTGATAATATTTAATATGTAGGTTAGTCTTGGGTAGTACATGTCAGTCTGGCATATGACTTTTGTCCTTGACCTCAATTTTATGGTCTAATGGCCATGTTAAGATTGCCTTATTTAGTGCATTTCTCAATAACTGTAAATGGTAGGTCAATGATATTTAGTATGTAGGTTGGTCTTGGGTAGTACCTGTCAGACTGGCATGTGACACTTATTTTTGACCTCAATTTTATGGTCTAGTGAACATGTTAAGTTTCTCATTATCTCTTAGAGGTGGTAGGTCAATGATATTTTGCATTTTAGTTGGTCTTGGACAGTGCTTGACAATCTGCCATATGACTTATGCCTGTGACCTCAATTTCATGGTCTAGTGAGCATGTCTGGCTTCTTATGATATATTAATGGTAGGTCAATGATATTTTATATGTTGTTTGATCTTTTGAAGTACATGATGGATTGCTATATGGCTTTTGTCAGTGATCTTAATTTCACAGTCTAGTGAGCATTCAGTCACTTGGATTTCACATCAATTTAGAATCCAAGCAGGGATGGGCGAGACATCTGTTAGGGTCTTCACTTGTGTTAAATTTTGCATTTAAGTCTGTTTGTCAACAACTACACATTATACCAATATGATGTTTCATCAAATTAATCGCCTTGATGAGTTCTACACAAAACATTGACAGTCAGGTGGCTGTGACCTATATTTTATGCTTGAGTGACTTTTGTTATCCCCCCGCTTAGCAAAAGCGGGGGGATTATGTAATGCAGTCCGTCCGTATGAACGTACGTACGTATGTGTGTAGTGCTCCCCGATAGCTCTGGAACTATAAGAGGTAGAAATTTGAAACTTGGCACCATACTAGAGTATGATCTGAACTAGCGCGCTAGGGGTTTGGAGTTTCTGTCAAATGCCCTAGGGGCAAATTATGGGCGAAAACAAATTTTCGCGATATCCAATAATCGGAGAAATCTCCAAGGCTATTTGGGCTAGAAAGTTGAAACCCGGGAATTGACTCACATATTATATGGCATCTTCACAGAGGGCGTCGGAATTTTCGTATGACCCCTCAGGGCATGGCCTCTAGGGGGTCCAAAAAACGAAAAAAACGATTCAGCTAGAACTCCTCCTACACCTTAAGTTGCAGAAACCTGGTTTTAAGGGTATAAGTAACACTATAAAAGTTGTCAGTGCCGAAGGTTTCAGAATTTTGAAATTTGCCCTCGGGGCGGAATAATGAGCGAAAATTGTATTTCGAGTTATCCAGTAATATGTGAAATCTTCTGAAGTATTTATGTTTGGAAGCTGAAACTTTCTATATGAGTTCCATTATGTTAATCTAATTTGCTAATGATAGCGGACATTTGGTATGACCCCTGAGGGCATGCCCCTAAGGGACCAAAAAACTTAAAACAATAAGTACTCAGCATATGATTGGAACTTTTTGTATAATTTTCATTTTGTGGTTAACATTTTCATGGGGAATTACTTGAATTGCTTTTGGAATCAAAGATCAGAATTTATAATTTTGGCTTCGGTGCCAAATTTGGTAAATTTCCTGAAAGTGTCAAAGACCAATAATTTTTGAAATTCTAACATGAAATCATATAATTAAGCAACTCTTTAATGTCATCAGCTAGTATGAACACTTAAATTTCAAAAATATGATTCTTATATTGGTAAATTTCCTGAAACTCTCAAAGACACATTACTTTTTGGAATTTTACCTAGCAACCATATCTTTTTTGGTGCCTTATTTTATCAGTGATCATTTTCAATAGTCAGATTGCAAAAAANTGTTATTTTTTGGAATTCTACCTAGCAACCATATCTTTTTCAATTCCTAACAGTAATGATGATAATTTTCAATAGTCAGATTGCAAAAAACGTTGATTCTTATTTTGGTAAATTTCCTGAAAGTCTAAAAGACCTGTTATTTTTTGGAATTCTACCTAGCAACCATATATTTTTCCATTCCTAACAGTAATGATGATAATTTTCAAAAGTCAAATTGCAAAAAACTTTTATTCTAATTTTTGGTAAGTTTCCTGAAACTCTCAAAGACCTGTTATTTTTTGGAATTCAACCTAGCAACCATATCTTTTTCAATTCCTAACAGTAATGGTGATAATTTTCAATAGTCAGATTGCAAAAAACTTTGATTCTTATTTTGGTAAATTTCCTGAAAGTCTTAAAGACCTCTTAGTTTTTGGAATTCTACCTAGCAACCATATCTTTTTCAATTCCTAACAGTAATGATGATCAAATTCAATAGTCAGATTGCTAAAAACTTTAATTTTAAATTAAATTTTTATTGATAATTCCTATAAATAAATTTTCAAAACCAAACTTTAGTGTTGGTCCAAAACAGGTGAGCGGGGGGATTGCAATCTCTGATTGACCTTTTTTCATTAAATTTTGCATTTAAGTCCATTTCTCAACAGCTACTCTTTACCAATGTGATGTTTCATCAAATTAATCACCTTAATGAGTACTACCCAAAACATTGATAATTAGGTGGTTTTGACCTACATTTTATGCATGAGTGACTTTTTTTTAATTTTGCAAGTCTGTTTGTCATCAACTTAACATGCTATCACAATGTTATTGCTTCAGAATAAATCAACTTGATGAGTACTATCCAAATCGAGTCCAATTTAGTGTCTTTGACCTACATTTTATGCTTGAATGACTTTGTTAAAGTTTTGCATTAGGCCCATAATTCAAGAATAATTTTATAACCTGACCAATATTTAATGTTTAAAAGACTTTAGTATGGTATTTTTGTTACTTTACATTATTCAACAAAAGTTTATTGAACAATCATCTTGATGATTCAGTGACCAAGAACTAATTTTTATGCCTGATTGACTTATGTTATCTGTTGTCATAAATTTGTTGGCGGGGCATCTGTGTCTTATAGACACATTTTCTATTTTTAGCTCACCTGGCTAATGCCAGGGTGAGCTTTTGCCATCACTTTGCGTCCTTCGTCCGTCCATCCGCCGTAAACTTTTCATTCAAAGATCTTCTCCTCTGAAACTACTGGGCCAATTGGAACCAAACTTGGCCACAATAGTCCTTGGGTGGTCCCGTACAAAAAAGGTGTTTTTCAGGTCTGTGCGATATCCAAGATGGCCGCCAGCAGGAAACAGTTTTAACATTGGACCCTATGGGATAACACAATCAAAGATCTTCTTCTCTGAAACAGCTGAGCCAATTTGCACCAAACTTGGCCACGATAGTCCTTTGGTGGTCCCTTACGAAAAAGGTGTTTTTCAAGCCTGTGCGATATCCAAGATGGCCGCCAGCGGGCAACATAGTTTTAACATTGGACCCTATGGGAAAACACAATCAAAGATCTTCTTCTCTGAAATTGCTGAGCCAATTGACACTAAACTTGGCCACAATAGTCCTTTGGTGGTCCCTTACAAAAAAGGTTTTCAAGTCTGTGCGATATCCAAGATGGCCGCCAACGGGAAACATAGTTATAACATTGGATCCTATAGGAAAACACATTCAAAGATCTTCTTCTCTGCAACTACTGAGCCAATTGGCACCAAACTTGGCCACAATAGTCCTTTGGTGGTCCCTTACAAGAAAGGTGTTTTTCAGGTCCAAGCAATATCCAAGATGGCCACCAGTGGGAAACATAGTTTTACCCCCCGCAAACAAAGTTTGGGGGGGTATATAGGAATCACCTTGTCTGTCTGTCTGTCTGTC
>MJUU01051534.1:32178-43432 GCA_002080025.1 Modiolus philippinarum | reverse complement strand
CTCATCCAAGATGGCCACCATCTGGAACATAGTTTTTACATTGGCCCTATTGATTTAAAGGGAAACCTCTGCCCAAATTTTTGAATTTTTATTAGCTCACCTGGCTATGCCAGGATGAGCTTTTGCCATCACTTGGCGTCTGTCGTCCATCGTCCGTCTGTCCATCGTAAACTTTTCTTCAAAAATCTTCTCCTCTGAAACCACTGGGCCAATTTACTCCAAACTTGGCCTGGGTCATCACCAGGGTATGTAGTTTAAAGAATGTGTTCGGTTAGTCCGAGGACCAANAGCCACGGTCCAGGTGAGCGATACAGGCTCTTGAGAGCCTCTTGTTTAAAAATTCTTGAGGTTGACATACATTTCTTGTGAAGTTACTATGGATACTCTGTTAGAAAAAAAATAGATTAAAAAATAGAAATATAAAATTCTTTCCTTTTGTACCTCTCCAAACCTGGATGGATAGAGTCAGGTAAGGATGAACAATAGTTTTAATATTGTCTAAATTTACGGAAAGTCATATATATTCACTTATGAACTAGCATTAAGAGAACTTGGATGTCTCATTTGACAGAAAATCACTATGTCAAAAATTAAAAGAACTGAACATCATAATCTCATTGGTTGAAATCCTTGAAAGTACTTGAAAATGAAAATTAGGAATTCAAGGACTTAAAAAGTATTCCTTGGAATCCTTGAATCTACCATCATTTGGTGTTTGTCTGTACTTTCACACATCATAAACTTTTCATTCAAACCTTCTCTGAAACCCCTTTTCAATTGGATCCAAACTTGATCACAAAAGTCATTGTGTGGGCCCCTGTAAAATTATGTCTGGCAGGTCCATATGCCATCCAAGATGGCTGCCAGCAGGTGACATCATTTAACATTGGATGCTTATTCAAAGATCTTCTTTGAAACTATTCAGCTATTAATAATGAAACATAGTCAATATGGTATTTATAATGTCCCCTCATGAAAAAAGGTTGTGACGACTTATCTGTGAATGAAAATTTTTGTTTATTTGAATGCGTGTTTAAATATATCAAATCTACTAATAGATTCATACAGTGGCATTTCTGGATTCTATTATTTTCCGGTCTAAAATGCATTAACTAAATCGTCCTTTTCCTTGTATAAATATCTTGACATCCATCCCTTCTTGTGTGTATGTGTGTGTGTGTGTATTATGTGCATGTGTGTGTGTGTTCTTCCCCTTTGTGTGCATGAGGACTTCAGTATGCTGATATGTATTTATTATTGTATTTTATTTTTCTTTCTATTGTCTTTATCACACATGTTCAGGCGCGGATCCAGACAATTTGAAAAGGGGGGGTTCCAATAAGAGATGTAAAGAAATCTCGCCGAGCGGATCGAGGCATGAAAATTTTTAGGGTTATTTTCTTACAAAAACACCAGGATATTCATTTAAAAAAATACATGATTGTCCAGAAAAAAAGGGGGGTTCCATGATTGTCCAGAAAAAAAGGAGGGGTTCCAACCCATGGAACCCCCCCCCCCTTTGGATCCGCCAATGCATGTTTATATCTATATGTTTGTATTTAAATATGTTTGTATTTACATATGTTTGTATGTGTTTGTATGTATGTATGTATGTATGTTGAGGAGAACCGCTCGTAGCCTTTAGGCTAACGGCAATCCTCTTGAAATAAATAAAGAATTAAATTAAAAAAAGGTTGTTCTGCATGTTCACATCTCATCAATGATGGCTGCCAGTAAGATAAATAGTTTAACATTTGGATTTCTTCAGAACAAAAATATTCAAAGGCCATCTTGTCTGGAAAAAACTTACAAGTATCTTAAGGACAATGGTCTTTATAGGGTCCCCCTAGTAAGAGGTGCCTAGTTGGTGCGCACCTCATCCAAATAACTGCTAGCAGAATTGTTTCCACTAGGTTTGCATCTCACCAAAGGTGGCAGCCAGCAGGGATGATTGTTTAAAATTAAACCCAATCAGAAAAATCTTTTCAAAGATCTCTCTTGAACTACTTTGCCATTTATGACAAAACTTGATATTTGTTGACATCCCGCATTCACAAGTGCAAAAGCATGCATTTAGCAATGAATTCTGCTGTTGCTGTTTGAACTCACTATGAGGTGTGAGCACAGCTCATCGTTAAAGCCGTCATGGTGACTTCAAGATGATGAACAACAATAAAAGCATTGTTTCATTACTCATTTTGACCATATAAATGTGCATTTACTCCATATCCTTGTTTATTGAGTTAAATAGTCTTATTTATATGGTCCACCTCAAGAAAGATGTCTGGCAGGTTTGTACCTCATCCAAAATGGATGCCAGCAGTTGAAAAAAAAACTGTTTGATATGTTGACCTGATATTTCCTTTGCGAGTTTACTTTGATTTGTTTACCTGAGTGAGTTAGGGATTCAGTTGATTTTTATACGACCGCAAAAATTTTGCGGTCGTATATTGGTATGGTGTTGGCGTCGTCGGCGTCTGTGGACAGCATAACTTTGCTTCTAGTGGACGGATCATTATGAAATTTTAGTATGATGTATCTTGGCACACGCGTAAACAGAGGTTTTAATTTTGAGTTGATGGCCCCGCCCGTTTTAGAAAAAGGGGCCAAAAAGGGGTGAAATTAGGTGTTTTCACATTTTTGACTATAGAATCTTTATTAATAATGGGATTTTGATGGGGTTTGTTTCAGTGTGCTCTTGAGGAAATTTCCAATAAGAGGTATGCCAACGGATTTCACGTAGCATGTACCACTCACGAGATAAATGGGGCCCAACAGGGGCAAATCTCAAAAAAAATTTTTTTTTTATTTTTAGTCCGATTTTGATGCAGTTTTTTTCAATGGATTCCGTGTGAAAAATTAATATGGTGCTCAGTTATTAGATTTTTGATAACTTGTTTCCTTTCCCAGCTATGAGGGGCCGAATGGGGCCAAAATTGCGAATTTGCAGATTATGTAGAATTTTTATTTTTCATCGGATTTCGATGGGATTTTTTTCTTTTGATTCCTCTTGATCTAAGCTTTCAGATGTATGTCAACAGATTTGGTGTAGCTCTTACCGTTTCCGAGCTACAAGGAGTCAAAGGGGCCAAAAATGCAATTTTTCTAAATATGTCGAATCTTTATTTTTCATCAGATTTCGATGGGATTTTTTTCTTTGGATTCCTCTTGATCTAAGCTTTCAGTATCAAAGGGGCCAAAAATGCAATTTTTTCTAAATATGTCAAATCTTTATTTTTCATTGGATTTCGATGGGATTTGGATTCCTCTTGACCTAAGCTTTCAGTAAAATGCCAATGGATTTTTTGTAGGTCTTACCATTTCCGAGCTACAAGGGCCAAAGGGACCAAAAATGCAATTTTTCTGAATATGTCAAATCTTCATTTTTCATTGGATTTCGATGGGACTTTTTTCTTTGGATTCCTCTTGATCTAAGCTTTCAGTACTTTTCAACGGATTTTGTGTAGCTCTTACCGTTTCCTAGCTACATGGGGTCAAAGGGGCCAAAATTGCAATTTTTCTAAATATGTCATATCTTTATTTTTCATCAGATTTCGAATGGATTTTTTTCTTTAAATTTCTATGTCTGTAAAGTTTTAGTTGATAGTACATATTTTGTATAGCTCTTACGGTTTTTTTATCAGTAAGAAATCGAAAGGGTTGATTTTTTCCCTATTTTGTTTCTAGCTAATAACTATGTATAGCTTCTTTTTGTGTCCATCTAATTATTGTGTCAAGCTCTTTACTGTGTCCACATTCACTTTAAAAATTTCAGTGGTCAACATGCTGCGGTCGTATCATGCTGCGCTCGGCATAGCCCTTTATTGTCTTGATTTGTGGATTTTTGCCCTTTTGACTTGAAATAGCGTGGAATGCAGTTTTTGAACTTTTTTAAACATGCTTTTTTTTTGTAATTTGAGTTTACCTTGACAGAGCTGTCAAGTATCAGGCAATTTATGAGAGACTTGCACAAAGCTTATCCAAATTTGTGGAAAATTCCTTTGATCTTCTGAGGTCATCACTACAGAAGTTTTATGATCGACATAACGATCTTGTGGACCGCTATGGGATATCTGTTTCCCAGATGACAACAGATCTTCCTCTTTGCCACTAAAGTTTGTTTTCCTCTACCGGATTTGACTTTACTACCGGAGTTTACATGTTAAACACAGCGGGTGTCTTATAAGAAGCAGGAGATGCTTACTCTACCAGTGCACCTGATCTCGCCCATGGTTTTTTATTTGGTCCGTGTTGTTCATATTTGTATATGTCATGTCTTCATTTTCTTTTCTGTGCCGTGTTCATGTTATGTCTTTGTTTCTTTGTTTTTCCGACGTTGCCATTGTCCTTGGATTGTTCTTTTTATACTGACTGTTCTGTTCTCACTTACTTTATTCCTTTGATCTTTGACAATATTGGCAAATCTTTCAAAACTTGACAGGTCTACCTTGATGAAATACATTAAGAAAGACCCAACACAAGTCACTTTTTAGAGACAATTTAACTACTTTAAGCTTACAGAGAAAATGTTTGTTAGATTTTTTGTTTACTTAACCTGAGAAAATATATTTAATGAAACATAAAACTTCATGCTTTTGAACAATATGTTGAATTTGTAGATTGTAGAATTTGTTTTCAGTTTGTTTTTTTTTATCTTGTAGAACACTATGCCATCATTTATAAAGGTTCGGAATTGGAATTGGTTGGTGTAAACCACACTTTGGATGCATCATGGGCCTTCTTTGATATAAAGTTAGACTCAAGTCTTAAAAATGAATCAGGCCTTTACATTTACCAGACTGGGTATATGGATGTCAGAGTAGGTATTTATGACAGATTTTTTTCCACTCTGTTTGTTGTTTGTCATCAGTTTTACATCTCATGTCCAATTTTTGAATCCTTCAATTTTGAAAGGATGGAATTAAATATTTGCATACCATTTAGTATTTATGTCTTTCTCATGTAGAAATTCATAGTTGTAATCATATTAAGATACTCTTTTACCCCTATATAATTGAGTCTTGAACCAAAAGCAAAGTTCTGAAATGAGGTCCTTTGAGGAACACTGGACATGTCAAAACTACTTTTAGTCAACTTCAGTCGTAGTGTTTTGACTGTAATGCCAAGCGAGGTATAATGGTATTGCATTATGTGGTACTGTAAGTTTGTAAATCTTGTTTATCTCTTTTCTTTATCTGTCTGTCTGTTCCCAAAAGGTTTCCTAGTAATAACTTGCAAATGATATACTGTCAGAATACTTCATAAAATAGCTATTTACCACAAAACTCATCCAAATGATAGTCAAAGGTGGCAGTTACACATTGTTTAAACTTGCTGTTCATAATTGCTTGTGTGTTGGTTACAAATACAAAACTGTCTTTTAATGTCAATGCTTTTTTCAAAGCATGAAAAGCATTGACTGGTATGTACATATAATATTTGAAAAAAAATGTAAAAAAAAAATTGAGAAAATCATTTTTATCAGATTTCTTTAATTTCACCATAACCTTTGTTATGTGATGTAGATACCTTAAGGATCTAAGAATTTTAGAAATAACATTAGAGGTGGTATAAGATATGATCACTTATGAAATATATGGCTATGGTTCACTCTCAAAGTACTATTTTGATCCAAGCTTGTACAAAGCTATTTCATAGCCAATACTTAAACACCACGGAAGCACTTTTCCAACAGCTAGGCAACTGTGGGCATTAAGGTTTACCCTGATTCATCAGTCCATCTTTTTAATGCTTTCAAAATGATGACTTGCATTTCTTGCATTAGAGGAAATTCAAACCTGGTTGCATGCCAAATTGCTGATGCTTATCACAAGAGACTGATAATGCTTATCACCGGGGAAAAATTCTGTTATATTCAATTAAATTGTATATTCATTGTACATAGTTATGCCCCTTGATGATTTAAGGGGTTTCAATTTCGAGGGGATGGGGGGTACAATCCTATGAATATAATCTTATATTTTTGAAGGGATTTCTTTGTCTTTATATAGCCTATTGAAAGATTTTGATAGAAAGCTTTATCTGTGATGGAAAAGGATGAATAACCAACATAAATTTTAAGTTTGTCTGAACAAAGGCTAGGAGGACTAATAGAAAAATCCATGGTTGTATTTCTTCATTATTTCTCAAGTATATTGAATGTTTCATGTTTTTTGTTGTAGTATCCTGTGCTTTCTGGAATAACTAATATTTCAACACAAGTCAAATTGTCAAGAACATCCAGATCTGGAATCAATGTCAAACTGACCAGAAATAGAATGGAATACTTCATTGATGTTATTATCAAGGGTCCATTGGCCATTGATGTTTCATTTTCTCTCAAAAAGGTAAAACATTTACAATTCAATACTACAAAGGAAGTTGCTATTACATGGTTCATACATGTGCTTGAAATTACTTGGAAATGAAAGATGGAAAGCAAGTACTTGAAATCTGAAAAAAGCCCTTAAATGCCCTTGAGAAGTACAATTTCATCAAAAATAAAAATGGTTCTGTATTTTTATTTTCTTAGACTGATGAACATGGAAAAATCAAATTTATGAAAACCTAATAAGCAATGAAATAAAACATGAAAAATTTTAACTTGCATGCATAGGGTCTTAAAAAGGCTCTCTCAACATGAAAATTTGATTCCTTGAAAATGAAAATTTAGGCCTCGTAAATCCTTGTAAACTACAAATGATTTATTGGTAAAATATGTTAATGAACCCTTTTATTAAGTTTCTAAATTGCTTTAGATGAAAAATGAAATTGAAAAGAGTAGTTTTATATATTTGTATATAGAGGACTAAAGATTGAAGTG
Source organism: Modiolus philippinarum (assembly GCA_002080025.1). NCBI lineage: Eukaryota > Metazoa > Mollusca > Bivalvia > Mytilida > Modiolidae > Modiolus > Modiolus philippinarum. The sequence goes on along the minus strand of MJUU01051534.1, from coordinate 36,609 downwards.
TTTTTTCTTTGAAACTATGTTGTAGTTTGAAAATAATATGATAAACTTTGTTTTAGGATGGTGTGCTTTGAATACCCTACAAAACAAAGTGGCTGCCATAATGTTATACCACTATTTTTATCTCACTGTCTGTCGATCCAAAAATCTCTGTTCGTCATCTTGCAGGTTACGAAAAGTGTAAATGTGAACAAACAAGTAAATGAAACAACATGCAGTTTTCACATGTTTACTCTTTTACTGGACTGTCAGCAGGAAATAAATATTCACTTGATTTGTTAACCACATATTAAAACTGAGATCATAATAGACTCTATTTAAGTTGATAAATATATAACTGTTATCACAGTGTCTGATAATTATTGAAATTTTACAGTTTTATCTTTTTTATTTGGAATTTTTTTAGCCAGATGGACCAAAAGTTTTTGTGATATCCTGTCTCTCTGAACTTGTTGGAAGCACCAGTAGACAAAGTACAATAGAATGGAACCCTGCTTTTACCAAGAAAGGACTAGCATTGTTAAAGGCAAAGAAAAATAAACTGTCGTCTGCTTTATCTGCAGCAAGTGAAACTCTCACAAAGAATTTAGAAAGAAGTGTTACCTCTATGGTAATCCCTTTTACTGAAAAGGTAGGTATATTAGTATAATTTACTTCACATTGTTCACTATTTAGTTATCTTAAGAGTTTTGAACTTCACAGTTCCGTTTGTTCAATTTCACATTACAATACAAATGTTTTATCAAAATGGCAGACACGAGTGAAAACGTATAAATGTTTACGTTGAAATCAGTCAATATTTTCGTTCTTTGTTCAATAGTTCATGATAAAAAGTTTGTTTTTAGAGGAATCTAAATGAATTTTCTCATTACACATTGTTGTGGGGGATTTGAAATCCTAGTTCGACAATAATTTTAACTTGTCTCGACGGACAACTGCCTTCTGAATTTCTCTTGTCCGACAGACATATCCATGTGTCCCAGGCAATCGGACAAACAGTATTGTCGAGGCCTGGATAGAAATATTTATAATTTTTGTCCAAATTTTTTGTTTTTATTTTGGTAATTCTTACAATCCATAACCTTTTTATACGACCGCAAAAATTTTTGCTGTCGTACATTGGTATGGTGCTGTCGTTGTCGTCCTCGTCTGTAGACTCTTTAGTTTTTGGTCAATAACTTCAGTTCCAGTAGATCAATCCTTATGAAATTTTAACATAACGTTCTTTGGTACAAAAGCAAGGCTTGGCTTAGTTTTGGTCATTGTGGCCCACCCATTTTTAAAAAAGGGGCCAAACAGGGTTGAATTGGGTGTTTTCCTATGTTTGTCTGTAGAATCTTTATTATTAATCGGATTTTGATGGGGTTTCTTTCAGTGTGCTCTTGAGGAAATTTCCAATCAGAGGTATGCCAACGGATTTCATGTAGCATGTACCGTTCCTGAGATAAATGGGGCCGAATCAAAAAAATTATTTTTTTAATTTTAAGCTCGCCGGGACAAATGTCTGGAGAGCTATTGTCATACCCCTGGTGTCAGCGTCGGCATCGGCGTCGTCAGCAAAAACTTTAACCTTGCTTGTGGAATGGAGACGTTAAGAGATGGGATGTTGATATTTAGTATGTGGCTTCCTTGTGACGAGAGCTTTCTTTTGGTACCATACTTTTAGACATTTTGACTTTGACCCTAGGGCAATATATATAAAAAACTTTAACCTCGCCTCTAGAAGGCAGGCTTTTGGTGGTAGGGTGTTCATATTTAGTATGTGACTTGTTTATGATGAGAGCTTTCTAGCGGTACCATATTTGTAGACATTTTGACCTTGACCTTTCCCTGAGGGCAATTTTTGAAAAACTTTAAACTTGTCTCTGGAAGGTGGGCTTTTAGTGGTAGGGTGTTCATAATTGGTATGTTACTTCCTTATGATGAGAGCTTTCTAGTGGTACCATATTTGTAGACAATTTGTCCTTGACCTTGCCCTGAGGGCAATTTTGGAAAAACTTTAACCTTGCCTCTAGAAGGTACGCTTTTAGTGGTAGGGTGTTCATATTTGGTATGTGACATTCTTTTGAAGAGAGCTTTCTAGTGGTACCTTATTTGTAGACATTTTGACCTTGACCTTGCCCTGAGGGCAATTTTTGGAAAACTTTAACCTTGCCTCTAGAAGGTAGGCTTTTAGTGGTAGGGTGTTTATATTTGGTATGTAACTTCCTTATGATCAGAGCTTTCTTCTGGTACCATACTTGTAGACATTTTGACCTTGATCTTGCCCTGAGGGCAATTTTTTAAAAACTTTAATTTAGCTTCTAGAATTAAGTTTTTTAGTGATAGGTTGTTTGTATTTAATATGTGACTTTCTTGTGAAGAAAGCTTTCTTTACTTTGGAATTTATTGTGCATTGAGGTTACTGGAATCCCCGGCGAGCTATGTTGTCTTCTGACAACTCTTGTTTGTCTGATTTTGATGCAGTTTTTTTTTACTGTTTTCGAAAACAGTAATTTGTGATCGGCTTGAAGCCATATTGTTTTGTTTACATGACTTCCGGGAACTACAAAATATACGCTCCTATAAACTCTAGAATTTAGCACCAGATATCACTACTTTGAGTAAAGAAAGATACCTGATGTTTACTGATCACAAAAAGGCAATTTATGGCTTAAGTACCTGTCAACCTTGACAAATCATGTGTGCTTTTAAGCGATTTTACGGTCGTGAAACGAGATTAGAGGAAAAACGAGATTTGCAAGAAATTCTACGCTGAAAAAATGTTTTGTTTACATTTTTGCGGTTATGTAACGGATGAAAGTCACGTGTCAATCAATAGCCAATCAAATTCGGGATTACATCTATCATGCAGTATCCACATGGTTAGACAGCTGAGCCTGTGATAATCAGTACCGTTGGATATTTAACTTTTAAGACTTGAGAGACGTTATTAGAGTTCTATCCAGCAATCGTAGTCACTCATATCGTTATGTATCACGATTAACCAGTCCATTGGTCGGGAATATTGAAATTACGGTCCTCTGACCACAAACTTCTATATTTGGAAAAAATAAACTCGGAGCTCTCGAGGGTTTTCTATACCACCCAGTGACGTAATCAAAGAATTCTGGGATATATTCCTTAGCCTATGGAAAGTCCAGAGAATTCCGAAGTTTACTTTCGTTTTCTTGTAGTTGACAATTTTGTGCATTTCTCAACAAAAAGATTGTCCCCCCAATTGAACGGAAGGTAATTGAATTGGGCTCATGACATTCTTTGAAAATATAAACATCTTTGGAAGTAAACCAGAACAAGTTTTATTTTATGAGGGAAATAACAAAATAAACATGGGTTGAAGCGAGCAGGTGTGGAAGCGATGTCTTCATAGTTAGTAAAATTTTCTTATTCTTTTACATTCGCCTTTGGCTTCTCAAGTGTATTATATAGCATATTGATTCAAGCACTGTGGCGAGATACACATACAAATCTCTATTCAAAGAGGTCAAAATCATGACCCCATTACATATGACCTTACCTATAACCTCGTCATATAAAAACCCATGTGTTGCATTCCCGTGTCATTCTTTGATTTTGAGACGGCGAGATATACACGTTTCACACACTACAAGGACGAGCTCCTTGATTAATATGATGAACATTCTTTCATCATCATTTAATGGAAATTTAATACATTTGGATACTTTTTGATTTTACTATGATGACATGCATTATGTCTTTTGGCTGACTGAAATATCCAAATATCGTTGTTATTGAATTTACTATGATGACATGCATAATGTCGTTTGGTCGACTGAAATGGCCAAACTGCTCAATTTTTGTTGATTTAAATAGCAATTTGATTTCTCTGGCTGACTGAAATTGACAGTCTTTTGTCACAATTTATGTGTGATATTTCTATTTAATGTATCATGTTGTCTCGGCAACTTAAATTTACGGCTTCTAGTTGAAAAGCTTTGTCTCTAGCTGGAAAGCCTTTAGTAAAGTTAATGTAATTACTATTTTACTATTTTTAAGAATTAATTTCTTTATCACGCTGGCTACATAGAAGTCATGTAACGATCACTCAATTGACCCATTCTTTATGTCAGGTAAGTGTGGAGAATATATTGATAACCTTAACGGTTGAGTGAACACGCACACGTGAAAATTACCTGTTATGTTATTCTAATTCACGACGGACTGAGAGAGTCGAATTAAGCCAGTTCATCATGTGGTTTACCTAATTTACACATTGGTTCATAGAAAAAACGCACGATCTCTTCAAGTTGATTGAACATTTAAATTTATTATATTCAATCATTTTAGTTTATGACAAGCAGCAGAGTTTACTTCAGTTTATAAATAAAAATGACGCTTCTCTCTGCATTTTAAATTCATTGGTGAGCATTACATAGAAATTCATTAAAAGTGGTGTTTGTCAAGAAAAAATAC
>MJUU01051533.1:146514-168188 GCA_002080025.1 Modiolus philippinarum | reverse complement strand
AGTTAGTTTACTTTATGTCTATAGGAGTCTAGGATGATGTTTATTTCGCTGGACTTGATTGCTCTTTGTTCAGGGGCCGACTCCGACCTGCCGTTGGGTGTGGGGTTTTCTCACCGTTCATTGAAGATCTTATGGTGGCTTCGAGTTGTTATTACTCCCCTTGGGGTCGTTGTCTCTTTGACACATTCCCCGTACCCCTTCTTTTTTCTATCCTACTTTGTATGTAGTCATGTATTCATTTTTTATGTATTCAATCTACATTTTATGTATTAATCCTACTTTGTATGTATTCATCCTACATTTTATGTATTCAATCTACATTTTATGTATTCAATTGACATTTTATGTATTCATCCTACTTTGTAGGTATTCATCCTGCTTTGTATGTATTCATCCTACTTTATATGTATTAATCCTGCTTTGTATGTACTCACTATACTTTGTATGTATTCACCATACTTTGCATGTTTTCATTCTACTTTGTATATATTCATTTGGCTTTGTATGTATTCATCCTTCTTTGTATGTATTCATCGTACTATGTATATATTCACCCTACTTGGTATAAGCAATGAAGGGATATAGAATAAATGCACATACACATACAAATACATGGTAAAAAGCAATGGAACAATTCACCATACTTTGTATGTTTTCACCCCACTTTCTATGTATTCACCCTATTTTGTATGTATTCACCCTACTTTGTTTGTATTCATCCTACTTTTCATGTAATCATCCTTCTTTGTATATAATTATCCTACTTTGTTTGTATTCACCCTACTTTGTATGTATCCCCCAGACTTTGTATGAATTCATCCTACACTTTATGTATTTTGTATGTATGTATTCTGCTCTATGTGTATTCATCCTTCTTTGTATGCATTTATACTATATTCATATGCATTCTTTGTACTGTATTCATCCTACTTTATTCATTTAAGTTTGTATGCATTCAACCTACTTTATATGTATCATTTCAATTTTGTATTTATTCATCCTAATTTGTATATTTATCCTATTTTTTATGTATTCATCTGACTTTATATATATTCAACCTACTTTGTATGTATTCATCCTGCTTTGTATGTACTCACTATACTTTGTACGTATTAATCCTGCTTTGTATGTATTCATCCTACTTTTTATGTATTCATCCTGCTTTGAATGTATTCACCCTACTTTGTATGTATTCATCCTACTGTCAAACTTCAATGGCTCAAACAGCCAAGGGACAGATGAAAACATTTACAGCCAGAGGGGTGTTCAAGATATCGAGGTTGAACTATGTTCAAACTTGATCAAAGGGACCACAAAAATTGTTCTAGGCACTCATGGTGTTCGAATTATTGCAGTTCCGGCCATTGAAGTTCTACTGTATTTTGTATGCATTCATCTTACTTTGTATGAATTCATCTGGCTTTGTATGCATTCATCTGGCTTTGTATGCATTCATCCTACTTTGTATGTACTCACTATGCTTTGAATGCATTCATCCTGCTTTGAATGTATTCAATGTACTTTATATGTATTCATCTGGCTTTGGATGTATTGATCCTGCTTTGTATGTACTCACTATACTTTTTATGTATTCATCCAGTTTTGTAAGTACTCAATATACTTTGTATGTATTCATCCTGCTTCGTATGTACTCACTTTACTTTGTTTGTATTCATGTTCCTTTGTATGTATTCATCCTGTTTTGTATGTACTCATTATACTTTCTTTGTATTCATCCTACTCGGTATGTATTCACCTGCCTTTCTATGTATTCATCCTACTTTGTATGTATTCATCCTGCTTTGTATGTATTCATATTGCTTGCATATATTCTTCCTACATTAAATTTATTCATCCAAATTTGTATGTATTCATTCTGCTTTGTTTGTATTCATCCTATTTAATATGTTTTCATCCTGGTTTGTATGTATTCATTTTACTTGTATATATTCATCTTTCTTTGTATTTATTCATCTAACTTTGTATGCATTCATCTTACTTTGTATGTATTTATCTTACTTTGTATGTATTCATTCTGCTTTGTATGTATTCATCTTACTTTGAGTGTATTCATTCTGCTTTGTATGTATTCATCTCACTTTGTATGTATTCATCTTACTTTGTGTGTATTCATTCTGCTTTGTATGTATTCATCTTACTTTGTATGTATTCATTTTGCTTTGTATGTATTCATCTTACTTTGTATGTATTCATCTTTCTTTGTATGTATTCATCCTATAGTTGAATTTCAATGGCTGTAACAGCCAAGGGACAGATGAAATCAGTTACAGCCAGAGGGGTGTTCGAGATATTGAGGTCGAACTACATTTTAACTTGATCAAAGGGTCCATAAAAATTGTTCGAGGCGCCCATGGTGTTCGAATTATTGCAGTTCAAGCTACTAATGTACTACTGTATTTAATAAGCATCTTACTTGGTATGAATTCATTTCGCTTTGTATGTATTCATCCTACTTTGTATGTACTAACTATGCTTTGAATGCATTCATACTGCTTCGTATGTATTCAACCTACTTTGTATGTATTCATCTGGCTTTGGATGTACTGATCCTTCTTTGTATGTACTAACTATACTTTGTATGTATTCACTATACTTTGTATGTATTCATCCTGCTTCGTATGTATTCATTCTCCTTTGTTTGTATTCATCCTAATTAATATGTTTTCATCCTGCTTTGTATATATTCATTTAACTTGTATGTATTCATCTTACTTTGTATGTATTTATTCTGCTTTGTATGTATTAATCTTACTTTGTATGTATTCATCTTACTTGGTATGTATTCATCTTACTTTGTATGTATTCATCTTACTTTGTATGTATTCATCTTACTTTGTATGTAGTCATTCTGCTTTGTATGTATTCATCTTACTTTGTATGTATTCATCTTACTTGGTATGTATTCATCTTACTTTGTATGTATTCATCTAACTTTGTATGTACTCATCTTACTTCGTATGTATTCATTCCTCTTTGTATGTATTCATCTTACTTTGTATGTATTCATCTTACTTGGTATGTATTCATCTTACTTTGTATGTATTCATCTAACTTTGTATGTACTCATCTTACTTTGTATGTATTCATTCGTCTTTGTATGTATTCATCTTACTTTGTATGAATTCTTCTAACTTTGTATGTATTTATCTTACATTGTATTATATCACCCTACTTTGTTTTATTCATCTTTCTAAGGATGTTTTCATTCTACTATGAATGTATTTAATATACATTATATGCATTCATTTTCACTATACTTTGTATGTTTTGATACTACTTTGTTTATATTCATCCTATTTACATGTATTAATCCTCCTTTGTATGTTAGCTCCTTGCTTTACTTGTATTTGTGCTGTATTATATAGTCATCATACATTGTATGTTCTAAGCATTCCTTGAATGTATTCTTCCTACTTTGTTTCAGTTTGTCTTCATCCTATTATGTTTATTCATCCTTATTTGTATGTATTAATATTACTAGCATGTTTTAGCCTTACTTTTCAATGTACATTATCCTGCTTTGTATGCATTAATCATACAACTCATTTTTTTTAAATTCTGTATTGCAAACAATTACTACACATTGTATGTTTTTATTGCAGGAATGAGATGACAGACACAAAGTAAAGGCAAAAGCTCAACATTATGAAATAAAAATCAGCACCAAAATTGTTAATGGACTCTTCAAAAGGCAGTAAATGGACAAATGTTAATACAAAATGACTGTGGACACAGTAAAGATGATACTTTAATGTTGTTGGCAAACTCCAGAAACACAATGGCAATGTAGAGGCTCTCAAGAGCCTGTATAGCTCACCTGGTTCATTGCTGACACAGGCAGTCCAAATAAACTCAATGTTAAAGGGTCTCATTTTTCCAGCATGTTAAAAGACCTTGATGTTTTATAGCCCAATGTTAAAATGTTCCCTGCTGGAGACCATCTTGGATCTGATGTTCAATGACTTACCAGACATATTTTTCATAGTGGACCAACAAAGGACAATTGTGACCAGGTTAGGTTCCAATAACAAAAGTAGTTTCAGAGGAGTAGAATGGTTTAATGTTAAATTGAGTTCTTATTACAGGCCATCTTAGACAGGGCACAGACATCCTAAACATTTTTAGAAGGGACCATCTAAGAACTAATGTGATGAAGTTTGGTTCTAACTGGCTCTGTGGCTTCAGAAGAGAAGATCTTTGAATGCTTTTCCAATTGGTCGAGTTTTAAAACCATGCCGACCATTCTTTTATATGATGCACACTTGTCATGCACAATTTTTAAAGAGAACCAACAAAGGACAGTAATCTAGCAGTTTAAGAGGGGAATATCTTTGAATGTGTTTAACATAAGATCCAATGTTAAACTTACCTAGGTTCCCGCTGGCCACCATCTTAGATGAGGTGCAGACTTTTCAGACACATTTAATAAAGAGGACCACCCAAGAACAATTGTTACCAAATGTGATTATTTTTGCCAAGGACTTTCAGAGAATGTATTTTCCAAATAGGGTTTAATGTTAAACTAAGTTCCCACTGGTGGTAATCTTGGATAAGGTACATACTTGCTGTGCAATAACATATTTTAAAAGTGACCAGACTATTGCAACAAAAATCTGAAAGTCCTTGGCAAAATAGAATCACATTTGGTAACAATTGTTCTTGGGTGGTCCTCTTTATTAAATGTGTCTGAAAAGTCTGCACCTCATCTAAGATGGTTTGGTTCATATAGGTTTTTTTCTTCATTATAGAAGATTTTGAATGCTTTCCAATAGGGTCAAATGCTAATTTATGTTCCCACTGACTGCAGTCTTGGATTGGAGTCTGCCTAATACATTTGTGAAGGGCCCATCAAAGGACCATTGTGACTTAGTTTTGTTTTAACTAAATTGATAGATAATCTGAGATCTTTGAATTCATTTTTCATAAAGCTAATGTCAAACTATGTTCCCAAATGGTGGCCATCCTGGATGAGGTACCGACCTGCCTGATACCTGTTTGGAAGGGACCATCAAAGGACCGTAGTGACTAAGTTTGGTTCTAATTACACTGGTAGATTCTGAGAGAATCTTTACATAAATTAAAATGTTTTCCATAGGGTTCAATGTTAAACTATGAAGCCCACTTGTGACAATATTCTTACACTACACCTTTTCTGGAAGGACCATCTTTGGAACATTGTGATTTAGTTGAGTTTTTATCAGACAAATAGTCTCCGAGAAGATCTCTTTTATTTTCAAATGTTAAACTATGTTCCCCACTGGCAGCCATCTTGAATGGGATGCTGACCTGCCAGATATAATGTTTAAAAGAGTCTACCAAAGGACTATTGTTACAGAATTTGGTTCCAATTGGATAAGTGGTTTCTGAGAAGATCTATAAATGAAAAGTTAACGATGGATAACAGACAGAATTATGACGGAGGCCAAGAGATGGCAAAAGCACACCCTGGTTGTAGCCATATTAGCAATAATGAATTTTGCTATAGATGGTGACAAAATATGAAAACACAATGACAGTTAAAACCATAGGTTTTAAACCAGCTAAAAATAGGGCTGAATCAAAATAAAAATGACATACAAAAAGTTCAAAACAAGCAAAAAATACTATCTTTTAGTTTTTGTATGTCTTTTTTATTTGATTTAGCTCATTTTTTCAAGATGGTTTTACCTATGGTCTTAACCACCTTTGAATTTTTCTAAAATAACATTTCTAAAATACTTCATATCAACAGAACATCTCAAAACATCCATGTAAAACAGATGGATATACAAGTGCATACATTGATATACAGTAAAAAAATATGGTCAATGGACTGGCAAAGTCTGTGAAAAAGCAGAGCTAAATTTAACTTTACCCTGTATAAATTTGTATTTTGTATCATGCAACTTTTACTCAATTCTCCTAACCCTTAGGTTGTTTTCTCTCTGGGTTATAAAACAATTTTTGTACCCCAATTTCAAGTTTATTTTGTTTAATTTTTCATTTCATTGAGAAATACTATGTATCATGAAAGATTTCCATATTTGCAGTATGCCTTATGAATGTTGTTAGTATTTGTTGTACACAAATTGTCAGGATTTATCTATTATTCAACACATCACCAATCTTCAAAAACTTCTCAAATTACCGAACCTCTAAGTTAATTCAGTGAAATGCAAATTACTGAAAGAATCAAAAGCCTCCTCTTTACCTAAACATTGTCCCTCAAGTAGCCCTATATTTGGAACTCAGTCTTTCCATGACTGCATATGCTCTTTCATTTCTTTGCATAAATGTTAGTCTCCCCAAAGCAGCTCTCTTGCCATGGCTCTCTTAGCATTTTCCTAAATTTATTGTATATTACTCTATTTTCATTGAAACCTGATTCAATACAATAAGTGCAAATTGAAGTATTTGTGACATAATATAAGGGTGGACACAATGAAGTATGGATACAATGAATTATCCCCCCTTTTTTACAGAAAATATACTAAGTTAAACTAGATATCAGTGAGATAATATCCCGCTGCAAGAATGTGACCTAGGAGTCAAAGGTCACAGTCAAGGGTTACCAACCATGGTATGCAACACGTCACCTTGAGGTGATCCATTCACATGCCAAATATCAAAAGTCAATCTCAAACCAGAAAAAAGATATTGCAAGGACACAACATTGTCTTTGAAAAAGCATGAATGTGACCAAGAGGGCAAAGGTCAAGGTCAAGAGTCACCAGCCAAGGTACACGAAATGTCGCCTTGAGGTAATCTATCCACATGTCAAATATCAAAAGCCTATCACAAACGAGAAAAAAGTTCTAGCCCGGAAACCACATTGTAATTGAAAAAGCATTAATGTGACCCTGAGGTCAAAGGTCAAGGTCAAGGGTCACCAACCAAGGTATGGAACATGTCATTTTCAGATGATCTATCCACATGTCAAATATCAAACGCCTATCTCAAAAGAGAAAAAGACGGAGCAAAAGACAGACAGACAGACAGACTGATTACTATTGGGCATCTACCACTTTTTGTGGTGGGGCCTTAATTATTTCCCGTTCAAAATTTCCGACAGGAACCATATTATTTTCTGCACATCTTCAGATGGTATACTTGAACTGTGTTACACTGCATCAAAACCAAAGCAACCATTTAGGAGGAAATGCACTGAAAAGGTTCCTACCCCTTTATATAATACACAAAGTTAAATTATCTCCCCTTTAAAATCTCAGGCAACAACCATATTACTTCATGTATGTTTTGTGGCATACTACAACTGTGTAGCATTTCATTAAAATCCAAGCATTCATTTAAGAGAAGATGTGCTGACAAGGTTCATTCCCCCTTTTTTTGGGGGGGATTTAAAATTTTCAGAAGCAACAATATTACTTCATGCACATCTTCAGGTGGTATACTACAATTATGTAACATTTGATTAAAATCCAAGCAGCTGTTTAAGAGGATGTGCGCTAACAAGGTACATGGATGGACAGACAGGGTGATTCCTATATACCCAGAAGCTTCGTTTGTGGGGTATAATAAAAAGTAAAGAAACATTTTTTGAAGTTTAAGGGTGTATATAGGAATTATGGATATCACAAAATTAGAATCCCACTCTTCAAATAAACCCAGATTTCCATGATTGGGCAACTCTGTTAAAAAGGCATATGTATAGCCATTAATAGCTGTATCTAGGGATTATAATGTGATGATTTTGTCTTGTAACATATCAGTGGTGCTTAATTGATATATGAAGGGGAGCCGGAGGGGGTCCCAATTCCCGGTGAATATTTCCTGAAATCCCGGGCTTAAATCATAAAAATCCAGAGATCCCGAGCTTAAAAACATCTAATCCGGACATCCCTAAAAAGTGCCGGCTCCCCCTCATATATGGTTACAATTATATACAGAAAGGGGAAAATATATTAATAATACATATAACAACATTTAGTATTTATATACTTTAAAACAAGGCATAATAATGATAAAATCTAAGAAAATGATGAAATAACAAGTAAAGCCAAACTGCATGTACAAATGCAAAATCATGTTCTTAAAAAAACACAAAGCAACAGCTTTAGGCTTACTACATTCATTAATTAAGTCTTTTCCTGGCAAGACTACTGATATTTGGGTTATATGCAAATACAGACTGCTGGCAAGTATGTTAATTATTTGCATGCAGATAACTTCATGCAAAACACAGGCAAGACAGTTAAGTTTGTGGTTGCAGGCAAGAGTGTTAATGTCTTACAAAAAGATCCAATATAATTTGTCTGTTCACTAAGCACTGAGGAAATTGTTTATAAAGCAATGCAGGAATTATAGCTATTTTCTTTTACCTCCAAAAGGGGAGAACTTTTTTTTCTTTGTTGGAGTTTTAGTCTTTTTCTGAACAGGTGATTCTTCCTTATTTAACTTATTAACAGTTTCAGTATTTTTGTCTTTGTTCATATCTTTTTCGGCAGGACCAAGCCCTTCACAAACAGTCTTGGCAAAATTCAAGTGATCGAACATGCTTGGTTTCTTACTGCCACTTAAAGAGGTCTTTCTCACTTTACCACCATTATTGTCTTTCCCTGAGTCAACAGTTTTCTCAGTGTCAGTGTTTTCAGTTCCAGGTAAATTAGATTTATCTGAATCTATTCCATTAGTTACTTCTTCCCCTTCCTGTTCTCCAGAAGAACTAGATTTACTTGAACCTATTCCATTAGCAAGTGTTTTACTGTCCTGTTTTGTAGGAGAACTCAAATTAATGTCCTGATTTGTGGGAGAACTTAAATTAATGTCTATTTTTGCAGGAGAATTAGACTTACTGTCCTGTTTAACTGGAGAATTAGATTTACTGTCAGATTTCGTTGTAGAACTAGACTTACTGTCCTGTTTTATGGGAGATCTGGATTTACTGTCCTGTTTCATTCGGGAACCAGATTTTCTTTCTGGTCTTGTTGGAGAACTATTTGTATTATTGACTTTTCCATCAGGGCTAGGAGACTTGCTGGATTTTGCTCCTTCTGCACTTTGATCAGTTGAATCGGAGAATTGCTTTGACTTAGACACAACAGTCTTTGTACTTTTGTCATTCTTCTTTTCACGATTTTCATTCCTTGCGGATGTTCTCAACTTATCACTTTTAATAAAAGGATTGTTTTTAAGCATCGGTAATCTAAATTCTTCATTATCACCAGTTTTATCACTTTGGTCTTCTGTGTTAACAATAGTCCCATTTTTAGTTCCGTTTTCACTGATTTTCCCTGTTTTACCGTTTTGTCGACAAAGTTTTTGTTCTGATTTTGGGGAAATTTTCTCTTCTTTCTTATTTTTATCCATACTAACAGTCTTTCCTTTTATTTTGATCTCAACACTGTTTTTTCGAGGACTAGCTTGAACTGAAGTTGAAGATTCAAAACTTTTATCTGAAATGGATAACTTTCCCTTACTTTTTGTTGGAGTTGTTTCCCTTGATTTTGACTTCTGTTGATTAACAGTTTCTGTTCCCTTTGACTTTTCAGTTTTTGTTTGTCCTACAGTTTTATTTCTTTCAGAACCATTCTTTCTAACAGAATCTACAGAATTAACTTCCTGGTCTTTTGAATCTCCATACAACAAATCTTCAATTTTCAACTTTTTACCAACATGACTCTTTGGAAAATCACTTAGTCTTATTTCATCTGATGTATTGTTTACTTTCATTGTTTCCGATTTCTGATCCTTTTTAACTGATGATTTGGCAGGATCACCTGGTTCGGTTAGATTTATTTTAGAAATTTCCTCGTACCTAGCAAAATATGTCTGCTTCAAAACATCTAAAAGAACACCTTGACAAGAAGAACACAGTTTCTTCTTTAAGTTATTTACAAGAGTATCGGTAAATCCAGAATCAGAAGCTTTAAGATCAAATTGAATATTTTTAGTTGGTAGTGATTCAACAAATTGCATACTTGTGGCTTTCTCAAGAACATTAGTATTTTCGGTTGTGCTGTCTTTGAGATCATTTTGTTCGTCATTGGTTTTTACTGCAAGTGGCAGCTCATCTTGAAGTGATTTTTGTGGACGTAATTCATTTGTCAATGTTGAATTGCCTTCATTGCAAGTTATCATTTCAACACTATCGACCTTAACAGCAGACAGAAGTTCTGTGTCTATTTTTGTTGAAGAATCACTGAGCTGATTAGAAGTGTGATTGTTTATTTCTATTGGCTGACTTTCTAATGATTCACTTGATTCTTCTTGCTTTTTAAACGTTTGAATGATTACTGAGTTTTCATTACTTCCATTCCTATAACTGTGCATTTGCTCATTAAATTTCAAATTAGCTACATTTTCTCCTTTCTCCGGATATTTTTCACCTGGATATAAGTTATTTGATATCCAATCTCCAACATTTCCAACGTTGTATTCAAGATTCTTCTTTTTCCGTCTGACTTTTGATTCTGCACAAACATAAACAAATTTTTCTTTTCGTTCCGTTTCCATCAGTAATTCATTTTCTGACCAAGCAGTGATAAGTTCGGTTGGCAATGCCTCATAAAATTCTTCATACTCTGATTCACCACTAATTGTATGATCTGATGCTGTTTCATAGTTGTCAGTACTCATGCCACTTATTTCATCAGAGAGTCGTCTTTTTTCTTGTCCGATATCTTCATCAGTGAAAGTTGCATAATTGTCCTCATGTATTATATTCAGTTCAGAACTTGGTTCAGAGATGATTTCCCATTCATCCGCAACTGGAGTTTTCTCCCCTGAACTTTGAGATTTATTATCTTCTATAGATGCTGCACTTGACGAAGTTTCACTTTTATGATCCAAAGCATGAATAATAGAATCAAATAAATTCTTCAGTTTAGATGGACTTTTTGGACTGTTTGTGTTATTATTAGTCTGTTTGACTTTTTTTTCAGGACTTTTCTTCTCAACAGTTTGCTTTTCAGATTTTTTAGGAGATTTTTCTATTGTAGTAACAGTTTGTTTTTTAGGCTTATTACTAATACTTGACAATAATCCTTTGCTATGATTGTCAGATTTTTCTTCAGTGACAGAAACTTTTTCAGATTTTTCCGATTTGTCTTTGATGTCTTTAGACTCTTTTTTTGCTTTCTTCTCCCGAGCAAGTATTTCACTTGGATGTGATACAATAATTTTTGTATTGTCAGAGTTACTTCCCTTTTTCCCTTTCTTTTTATTTTTCTTTCTCTTGGAAGAACTACTAGTGACTGAATTGTTATCGATCGATTTATTGTCGGCTGTGTTATCAGTGCTAGACTTTTTCTCTGCGTCTTTGTCTATATTGTTAATGTCATTCTGTTCACTTAAATGTTTCTCATTGCTTGATTTAATATCAATATTATCTGATGACACGATATTAAGATTTTCATCCACTTCTTGAGTATTTTCCGTTTTAATATTTTCGGTTGCACAAACCAACACTTTCCCTAATTCAACTTGACAAGAACTAGTAAAAGTTAATTCTTCATCTAGTATCTCAGTATTGTCTTTTTCTTCTTCTGCATGCTGTATGGTTTCACTTATTACATTTTGTGAATTTAAAGTGTCATTTAATTCTTGGCCGTCCTGAATGTTCACAAATTCTGTTGAAATTTCACTTGCTAATGCACCAATCTCTGATACAATATTTTCATCGTTCTTTTCAGAGAAATTGTCAGATTTTGAATTGTAAAAATAATTGTAACCATCAGTTTTATAAGACGGTGTTAAATCCAAAGACTTACTTCTGTCAAAAACTGAGGTTCTATGCTGACTGTCAACATTTGTATAGTCTCTTTTGTAAATATGATCAGTATTTTCTTCACCTCCTCTCCTCCATTTTGATTGATATGAATCAGTATATCTAGATCTGTCAATAGATGTTCCATAGCTGCCCTGGAAGTATGTACTATTGTTGTCATTTTGAGCATTTGTAAATGTCCTTCTAAGGGATGACTTATTATATCGATTTCCATATGTTGTTCCACCGCCTGCATCGGAACGGGTACGTGTAACTCGTCTTGCACTTGTGAGAGAATCTCTTGCTCTTGCACGTGTCAATTTTGACTCAAGTTCTTTCAACTTACTTCTTTGATCGAATATTTGATCTATCCTACTGAAAACATCCTCTGACTTCTTAGATTGAAAGGATTTTGTTCGTGAAGATGGTCTGTCCTCTTCATTTACTGAATACGGACGAGTTTTAAAATGTGACTGATGGTCAAGTGACAAACTTCTTTGTGATCTAGATGGAAAAGTGTCATAATTTTGTCTTTCATATATACTCCCATTGGTTACTGATCCGTAACGAATATTTTGATCATAATTCAGAAAGTCTGTTGTACTTGAAAAATGAGGAAAATCAGTTTCATTTCTTCTGGAAGAATCAAAGATGTTTTCAGAAACTAATTCATCCTGATTGTTGAATGTTTCGAAAAAGTTGACATTTGAGGCATCAACCAAGTCGTCTTCCATTTCATTCATAACTAAAGATGCGTACGATTTATTAACATCTAAGAGATTTTCTACACCATTTCTACGATCGTCAAATTCTGATGTTGAATTTTGTCCATGTCCTTCTTCAGTTTGAATTATCCTTTGATTACTAGTTTGCATTTCAATATGATCATCAGTTAGCATTGTCACATTATCATCACTTTGCATTGTCATATGATTATCAGTTTGCATTGTCATATGATCATCACTTATTTGCATAGGCACATGATCATCAGTTAGTACTGACACAACAGTTTGCACAATCGTTTGATCATCACCTTTTGTACTTTCTTCTTCTTTATCATTGTCTGTTTTATTCAATTGTAGTGACATTTGAATGTCCAAGTCCTTCCCCATACAGAGTGATCTATGATCATTTATCATAGATTCTGATGTTATTACAGTTTCCTCATCATTTTCAATCAATCTGGCAGAATCTAAAGTATTATGTTCTTCACTGACAGAAAGAGAATGTTCTGAAATTTGTACACTATTATCTGAAGTCTCCGAGTAAGTTTGTATTTCTTTAGGATCAATAGTACCACTGCTGAAATCAGATTCCAAGTTTATTTGTCCTGCATCTGTTCCACCTATGCCAATATTTTCATTGATTGTTTTTTCATTTTCAGTATGCAAAGTGTTGGAAAAAGCTGGTATATCTTGTGATTCAGAATTTCTATCTATATTGCCTACATTAATTTCTGATGTTTCATTTAAAATATTGCTTTTCAAATTCAATGTATCTGATTTAAGCATTTGTTCATTGTCAGATATATTTCTATTCTTTATATTGTCAATATTTCGCTGATGTCTAGATAGAAAATCCTCGCTACTTTCAACACGACCAGTAGCAAACACTCTCCTACCATCTCTACTTCCTCCATGATAAGAACTGCCACTACTTGAAGACAATCTTGAATTTTGTGATAATCGGTCAAACCTGGATGATGGCCTCTGACTCCTTGGTAGTGTACTACTTATATTGTTGGAGAATTTTGGAGCTTCAAAAATTTTATCAAATTGTTTCATACTGTCATTCAGAATGTTTTCAATCTTTTTCTCACAACGCAAATGTGTATATGTCCTTTCCTGGGAAACTGGTTGAATTAAAAGACTAGAAGTGTTGATTTCATTTTCATTTCTTGTAAATGTAGGTAATGTTTGAATTAAAAGACTAGAAGTGTCAATTTCATTTTCATTTTTCGTAAACGTCGGTAATGTTGATTGTAAAACTGGTTCCTCCCTCTCTGGCACGTTAGCTAAATTTTGTATACCTAAAAGGGAACGTTTAAAATTTTCGATGTCTTCCTCATCTTCTGATATTGAAGTATTTACAGTAGATTCAGCCGTTTGCAAATTACTATCGTCCCTTCCTAATGAGATTTCATAAGTACTCATTTCACCAGACGGTAGTCCTGTAACACTCTGTGAGCGGAACAAAGAAATACTTTCATTTTCTCCAGAGTTGCTTAAAGATGATGACCGCTCTCTCATGTAGTTATCTCCACGCTGAGGCAGAAATGAATGTTTACTTGGGGAAGATAATTCAAAATGTTTTGGTCTAGCTCCACCATACTGGTAACTTTCCGTAGTGTCTAATCTTCCATGTGACATACTTAAAGTCCTATCAATATCTGGATTTACATTTTCATGAATCCTCCTCCTTACAAGAATAGTACTTCTTCTGTCTTCATGACCGTCTTCAGATTTTCTTGCACCAATTCTATGTGAACCACTTAGTTGTTGTCTACGACTAAGTCGTGTCCCAGCATCTAAACTGTTTGATGAACTTGCAGATCTATATTGTAATCTCTTTTGCTCCAACTCCCTTATTCTTTTAAGGGCAGCTTCAGTTTCTGTTGTCGGCCATGCAAAAGCATCCTTAGATATAGAAGAATATGTGCTCGTCATTGTTAGTTTTTCACTTTATCATAAAAAGCATTAAATTCCAGTGAATTAAGAAAGTTTCATACAACAGTTCTGTCCTGATATCTAATTTTATATGTAATATTTCATTCGCTTTGATTTTCCGGTGCAAACAATTAAATATTCACTTGAATTACATTGGCAGATCCTATATTACTAGACAAATATATTCAAAGTTTTTCATCCATTACGAATGTTGGCTATCAATGTGTGAAGTCATTTTTCAATATCTGTTTTTTATTGCCAACCCATGAACATTTTCACATTGTATATAATGTCTCGGATCGATATCTTTCCATACTGCTATTTTTTTATTTTCCGTCGATACACAGTTAAAATATGTAATCAACACACATCAACATTTTTACACTATCGTTAAAGATGCTTAATCAATTGTAACAACAAAGTATGATTATTTTCACCTGAGTATCAATCGACAATCCCCTTAGTACACTTTTTAAAGTGACAAGAGTTACCGCATTTCAAAATCGACCACTACTTAAGTATGATTAACAGAACCGTATAAGAATTTAAACTTTGAAGATCATTCATGCATTTCGCCTGCAAGCTAAAACAAACTATATTTATCGACTGGTTCAGTAGGAAAATTTGACTACCTATTATTTAAATTTATTTTTTTTTAATCATGAAACAAAATTAAATATACATATAAAAGGAAAGTATTACAATTCAATGCAACGCTGCACATTATATCGACAAATTATATTCCACCTTGGCAAGGTGTAACTGCTGACTGTATAATAAAGTTTTATACTAAAAATCAATTTCTTGACTGAAACAGAAATGTTATTACTGAAAAACCACCTCAGGCCATCAGACAATACACCCCTGTGATTAATTGATGTACAAGTCCTGTAACAATGTCAGGATAATACAATAATTACTAAAACTAACACTATATGTCTGTGGCTGGAAGTCATTTTTGGAGGATATAGTCATTTTTGCATATTTGTTGGAATGTGTGAGAATACTATAAATATGGAAATATATCTTATTTATAATGTAGAGTTGATTTTTTTACATAATCAATTGTTTTGAGTGTTTTTATTTCCCTGGGAAATTCCCAGTCTCATTTTTATTTTCTCAGACTATGCAATTGCCCTCCATTTATAATGCATGTAAATTTTATCAATAACAGACTATTTGAATAAGTTATCTACATGTATTCATGAAAAGTCAACAAGCCATATTTAAATTATGGTCATACTAATCTCAATGAGTGTCATGGCATATTTAATTATGGTTAAACTATTTTAGGAAAGGGTCATCTATTATAAAATTACAGTCAAGCTTAACTCCTGGTGTCAGTGACTCCACCTGAATTTACTATTTATCATAAATTTAAGGAAAAAAAGTAAAGAGGAAACTTTAAAAAGAATTCTAGAGACATAATAAGAAAATGATAAAAATAAAAGACAAAAGTGCACTAATTGAAGTATCCTTAAGCCCCTGCACAATTCTCTCCCTATCCCTTGTGACAAGACAACATAGAGCAACTGCATACATGCCCCTAATGTTGATCCATTGGTATTTACAATTTGAGGTCAGTGGAGTACCTTCTCATTTCTGGTTACCTTTTTAAGTGAAAACATCTTGAAATAACTAGAAATGTATATCTCATCTTCCAAGTTCCAACCTCTTTTCCAACTTACAACAGTGTCACAGAATTCTCTTTATAACTTAGATCAAACAGTGTCTAGGGACTGTCAAAGATCAGATAGTTTCCAGCCTCTCTATCAGATCTCTTGTCTTTGATCATGACAGTATCTTCTTTCCCTTTAAGTAGATCATGACAGTATCTTATCCCTCTCTTTCCTTTCCCTAAAAGTAGATCATGACAGTATCTTATCCCCTCTCTTTTCTTTCCATTTAAGTAGATCATGACAGTATCTTGTCCCCTCTCTTTTCTACCCCTTTAAGTAGATCATGACAGTATCTTGTCCCCTCTCTTTTCTTTCCCTTTAAGTAGATCATGACAGTATCTTATCCCCTCTCTTTTCTTTCCCTTTAAGTAGATCATAAGAGTATCTTGTCCCCTCTCTTTTCTTTCCCTTCAAGTAGATCATGACAGTATCTTATCCCTCTCTTTTCTTTCCCTTTAAGTAGATCATAACAGTATTTTGTCCCCTCTCTTTTATTTCCCTTTAAGTAGATCATGACAGTATCTTGTCCCCTCTCTTTTCTTTCCCTTTAAGTAGATCATGACAGTATCTTGTCCCCTCTCTTTTCTTTCCCTTCAAGTTGATCATGACAGTATCTTGTCCCCTCTCTTTTCTTTCCCTTTAAGTTGATCATGAAAGTATCTTATCCCCTCTCTTTTCTTTCCTCTAAAGTAGATATCTCTAAAGTAGATATCTCTTATGTCAAATCACTATAGTGTCTATTGCATCTTGGGTCAAGGGCAAGGAAATGACCATTCTGAAGAGTAAGAAAAAGAATGTATCCAATTTCATATCTTAGATCAAAAGACAATGTACAATCATATGTCTGAGATCGGCGTGAAAATTTAAGATTAAGACTGTACAATTCCTGGTAAAAATGAAGGAAGTACTTAGTCTCGATCATGTCTAAGGTCAAAACAGTGTGCAATTTTATGTCTCAGACTAAGACTATAAAATTCATGTCAAATATCAAAAGCCAATAATTTGAGAATAAGAAAATTGTTTTCATGTTAACATAACTTTGAAAATGTTTAATCCTGCAAAAAACTTACTAACATATCATCAGAGAATTGTAACTCGTGTGTGTATATTTTCTTTCTGAATTTATTTATTTGGAATTGTTATAATAATTGATGATAATCTTAATCCATTCAAAATCTTGACAAGAAACTGACATACTATCAAATTTAATTACGGTCGATACTCTATGACCATGGTCATACTTCAACTGTCCCGAGTTCCTATCGTTGTTTATGTTTGTCTTTTGTATTTTTATTGTGGGTTTTTTCTTGTGCAATTCCTATTTACTTTCTGGCATGTGGCTATGTTTTTTGGCCATTGTAGGTGTTTCCTGTTATCTTTTTTATTCCATTTCAATACCAATTCCTCAATCAATTTTTAAAATTCCCTCTTCCTAAGTGAAAAACTGCTGAAGTCAATTCTTCTTTTGGCTTGACCATCAGCAGAACTAGGTTGAGGATTGTTGAATCAATCTTACAGTTTTACAACTCAGTTGCTGCTATCAAACTGTAAAATTTGTTCAACAATTGCAAAAGCTGATACTTTCTAAAACTTTAATGTAGATGTACTAAAGAAAACTGGCTTTGTAATGCATAATTTTTTTCTTAGGATGGGGAAATTCTTAATTTTACTTTTGGAAACATTTCTAAATTTTTTTTCATTATCTTTGATATGAACACAAATTTAATCTTATAATGCCATTTCTAGCACATTTTTATATTTTTGTATCTGAATTTTTATCATAAAGATCATTTTTGGGAAGAAAAAAATGAAAGTACTAATTTATTTAGGGGAAATAATTATATCACATTTATGATCTGCCTTGTTATTTTTTTCATTTTTCTATTTTTACAGAAAAATAATGAAAATGAATAACCATTATATTTTGAAATATACCAAAGATCCCAAAAATTATTGGAAATTAGAAATTATACTTTAAAACTAACAATTTAGCATTTTCAACCTTTTGTTTGCAGTTCTGGAAAAATGAATTGCCCAATGTAATAAACTATTTACAGTAAAGAGTTTGTTTGTAACGAACAGGCTTATAACGAAGTAAATAAAAATCCCGGTCCCAACACTATTAAAAAAACGTATTTTTGAAGGCTTATTACGAATTTTTTATAATGAAATCAGGCTTATAACGAAGTGAATTTAAACCCAAATGGCAGGGTCATGATATATCAACTATAAAATGCACTGATAAAAATGTCTGCTGAATTGGGGGATACAATTTGTAGGGTTGTTGACTTGTTGTCATAACTCAAGATTAGAAGATGGGAGCTAACCCAGTAAACAAATATTAGGGCACACAAATGTAATTTGCTGATTTGAATGGTACTTATTAATAAGAACATGATTATAAGGATCATTGAAAGTTCTAGAATGTTGAATAATCTGGAAAAAAAATTATTGTCCTATCATTTCATTGACCTTTTTCAAAATTTTCTTGTGACAATTCCAATTTTTTTTTAAATCTAAAATATAATTGAAATTCTAATTCATTTTTTTAAAACAAATATATTAAAATTGCTTCCCTTTTAAGCATTAATACCCTACTTCTACCTTGGATATATATAAATATATGTTTTTGCAAATTTTAGACAGGTATAAATGACTGCTTAAATATTGAACATATTAAATATTTATTTAACAAATATATCTTTCAAGGTGACAGACTCCTACCCATGAAGTATTGGGTTATCTAAAGCCTACCTGAGCTGTCAACAAATTTATGATAATCTCTGGGTGTGGGAAGATTAAAAAAAATATATTAACACAACAAAGCTTTTATGTAGGAGTCCAAGGATTCACATCATTTTTAAAAATCTAGGTCATAGCACAAATATAATAAAATGTTTTCACACCCTGAATTTCAATTTTTCAAACTTTAATATCAAATTTACCACATCTTAAACTTTTAAAATTCCAATACACACCTGACCAGTAATACTATGGACTAAAAAGGCAGTGCCTTTGTTGCCTGCTAGACAAAGGGAGAAAACCCTTAATGGCTTGTATGTTTTAAAACAAGATTATGAAAATCGACCCATAGTGGGCAGAATACTACTAGTCAAAACATGGGTACCCAATAGAAACCAGAAATAACTTTTCACAAGGGTTTCAGATAAAATATTGTCAAAATCAGACGAAAATGAATATGGCCTCTTTGACATTTTACAAAAAAATCATAAGCATTAGAGAAATTTCTTTGCAACACTTTGAAAACAACTTCTCAAGAGGATTACAATGAAAAAATGTTTTTTCCCCAAAAGCTTTATCTCACAATTTCCTTTGAAAATTGTCCCAAAATCAATGCAAAAGGAATTAATAAGTAATTTAAGTAAAATTATCCCCTTTCCTGGTTTTGGACAATAATCATATTCCTTCATGCATATTTGCTTTCTTTGTGTACAGTTTCATCAAAATCCTTCAAGCAGTTTAATGCATGCAAGGTAATAGGTGCAGATTGAATCAATATAAATTCAAAGTCAAATTATCTCCCCTTCCTAGTATCACACAATAATTATACTCCTTTATGCACATCTCCATAAAGTGCTCTTCCTTTGTTAAATAAAGAGGTTTAAAAGGAGTTCAGGGCTTACAAGGTAATCCATGCAGATGGAATCAATGAAAAGTCAAATTCATATTTTCTCCTTTCCTTGTTTCAGGCAAGATCTATATTCTTTTGAGCGCATCTCCACATACTGTCCTTCATTAATGTAAAGTTTTATCAAAATCCTAGCTGCCTATAGTTTAAGAGGAGTTGCAATACAAGGTAATTTGTGCAAGATGGAATCAATGAAAAGTCAAAGTCAAATCTTCTCCCCTACTTTATATTGGACAATAAGTATATTCCTCCATGTAAATCTTCATTTGTGTAACAAATTTTCATCAAAATCCTGCCAGTGGTTTTAGCCTGGAGGAGCTGCACTTACAAGAAGTGTGAACAGACGGATGGATAGATAGACAGACAGATAGGGCAATTTTCTGATACCCCTTAAACTTTCTTTTCTGGGGGTATAAAACACAAATTTTTGCCATTTTTTGTTCTTGTTATTGACCTGGATGACAATATGACATTGATACACCTAGTTTGTTGTGGTCTTGGTAAAGAGTAACATATCTCTGAACACTTGTCTTCTACTTATGTTCCTGTGAAGGTCAGGGTCTGGCATTGGGCTGGGTATGGAATGTCACCCAAACAGAAATCTCAAAATTTGACGATTTTCAACTCTGAGTGGCCACATTACTAGAATTATAATTCAGAAAACTGTAATCCTGTCAACAGTGAGAGAAGCCATGCTCATCAATATTGTCTCAACAGGGTTTGGAGTTTTTGTCTTATATGTGACAATTAAGGTTGCCTACCCACAAAAAATATTACACTTTTCATTCCTTTCTTTTCCAATACCTATTTTTTAAAACTAACATGGTACTATATAATCTTAAAGGTGGTCATTATTAGACTAGTCTGACGTTGTGACAGAAATCCAGTTTTAAAAATAAGAGTTGTCAGAAGACAACATAGCTCGCCGGGGATTCCAGTAACCTCAATGCACAATAAATTCGAAAGTAATAAAAAGCTTTCTTCACAGGAAAGTTACATATCAAATATAAACACCCTATCATTAAACAACTTAATTCTAGAAGCAAAGTTAAAAGTTTTTAAAAAATTGCCCTCAGGGCAAGGTCAAGGTCAAAATGTCTACAAATTTGGTATCACCAGAAAGCTCTCACAATAAAGAAGTTACATACAAAATATAAACACCCTACCACTAAAGGCTGACCTTCTAGAGGAAAGGTTTAATTTTTTTTACAAATTGCCCTCAGGGTAAGGTCAAGGTCAAAATGTCTACAAGTATGGTACCAGAAGAAAGCCCTCGTCATCAGGAAGTTGTATATCAAATATGAACACCCTCCACTAAAAGCCTACCTTCTAGAAGCAAGGTTAAAGTTTTTCAAAAATTTGCCCTTAGGGCAAGGTCAAGGTCAAAATGTCTATAAATATGGTAGTACAAGAAAGCTCTCATCATAAGGAAGTTACATACCAAATATGAACAGCCTGCCACTAAAAGCCTACCTTCTAGAGGCAAGGTTAAAGTTTTTTTTTAAAAATTGCCCTAAGGGCATGGTCAAGGTCAAAATGTCTACAAGTATGGTACCACTAGAAAGGTCTCATCATAAGGAAGTTACATACCAAATATGAACACCCTACCACTAAAAGCCTACCTTCTAGAAGCAAGGTTAAAGTTTTTTAAAACTTGCCCTAAGGACAAGGTCAAGGTCAAAATGTCTACAAATATGGTACCACAAGAAAGCTCTCATCATAAGGAAGTTACATACCCAATATGAACACCCTACCATTAAAAGCCCACCTTCTAGAGGCAAGGTTTAAGTTTTTTAAAAATTGCCCTAAGGGCAAGGTCAAGGTCAAAATGTCTACAAGTATGGTACCAAAAGAAAGCTCTCATCACAAGGATGTCATATACCAAATATCAACATCCTAGTTCTTCAGGTCTCCATTCCACAGGCCAGGTTAAAGTTTTGCTGACGACGCCGACG
>MJUU01051533.1:109528-146480 GCA_002080025.1 Modiolus philippinarum | reverse complement strand
GGAGGGCCGTCAGTGACAGCAATGCAAAGACAGAATCAAGCACGACAAAAGTTGTAACTAACAAGTAAGGATTCAATTGCAATCAGATTTGAACTTTACTCTAAGAATTCCAATTTCCTATTTTCTTGTTCCAAAATCTTTTATCAATATAAAAGATAATTGAAGCAAGTACTTCTATAAAAAGTCAATATCTATACAAATAACTAAGCTTTATCAGAAGGAGGTCCATGTTCATACTTATATACATATTGATATAGGTACTTTTACAACCACAGTAAATGGACTTTAAAGTTATATATTACAAAGACTACCATTATTGTCTGTGTAAAATATACTTCTACTATTGTAATCCCCTATCATACATGTAAACACAACACCTTACCAAGAAACTTGAGAAGCATGAAGATTCAATTTGTTTTTACATAATTTAGTCTTTGTAAAAACATTTTTTGAACAAGCCCTTTGATCACTCATTTGAAATATTTATGTACCAGGCTTAGAATTTTGTGACTGATATTTAACAGAATGCATTTTTTAGATTGTTACTTCATAAACCATAAAAGTTGACAAAATATACCCAAGCATCTAATAAGTTCTTCATAACATAACATTTGCAGTTCCAAAGAATTGAACATTCCTAAGTAACATTAGAAAAACATTTTAGATTGTCACTTTGACAGCAAGAAATAGTCACCCATTCTATATAACCAATGATGTTATCAAATGACCATCTTTTCTATATATTTTATGTATCATATAAATAGGTATAAACTAAATAAAGATCAAAGTTTTGTACTGATTTCCAATTAAATAGGCTAACAAAAAATTGTGTATAACATACCTTCATCCCAATAGCCTACCCAAGAATCAGAATCATCATTAAATGATGAACTATACTGGCTAGCCATTGTCAACTTGCTTTGTTTTAGAATATATACACAATACTTTGTAAAGTTTTCATTCCCTAGGGGAATAAAACCTATTAATTTAACCTTTACCGGTACATTTGATCTTGTTTTTAAGTCTATATTTTCATATATTTCTCATGGCTAATTTTTACCTTTAAAATATTTTAAAGACGAAAATAACCATATTTACACTATACAATGTAAGAAAATGTGTCAACTTCCTTTTGAATAATGAAAAGCAGCTATTTCATCAAAAGTCAATACAAAACAAGATGTGCAGTGGTCTAATGGACCATATAATGAACCTCACACTGCCTCCAAGTATGTTACATCAGATTTTAATATGAGCACAATAAATAATACAGTCGAACTTCAATGGCATGATCACCTAAAGGGAGGAAGAAAACAGTTCAAGCAATCAAGCTATGTTTACACTTCAGCAAATGGAAAAAGAAGGTTGGAGACATCCATAGTGTTCCAGCTATTGCAGTTCAAGCCATCAAAATACATATGAAACCTCAAGAAATGTCAACTTTGATTCAAATGTACTGGAATATATACTCAAAAAGAGAAAGGTCATATATTGCTCATGTAGAACATAGCTCTAAAGAATCTCTGTATATAATAAGGTCTAATTATGTTCTGTGCTTTTTTAAGGGTCTAATTTTCAAGTTTGTTCATAGAGATCCAAAGTTAAACATGTTCTCCACTATCAGCTATTTTGGATAGGGTGCAGACCTACTGTCATCAATGTGCCCAAGTTTGGTTCCAATTGGCCATAATTACTCTCAGAGGAAAAGATGTTTGAATATGTTTTTAAATAGGGTCCAATATTAAACTAAGTTCCCCCTAGGATAAACTGGGGGTTTGCTAGACACATTTTTAAAGGGCTATGTACCTAACACTATTGTGACCAAGTTTGGTTCCAGTTGGCTAATTGTGGCTACAGGAGCACAAGATGTGTTTTGTGAAACACTTATATCCCCAAGTAGAAGTTAAGAAGAAGCATTTAGCAACTTTGAACAATTAATGTCCTTCTGACAAAATAATTTGTAGAAATAAATTCTGGTATCAACTGCAAAGCTAAATTACATCAAATGATGATTGCAATTGGATGCAAACACAGAAGTCTCCCAACTGACCCTCTACAATCATTATCCAATAATTATTAATAAAATAAAAACAATTTAACCCCCTTTTTGGGAACATTTATAGTTAACTCATTGTGTTCTGTCTATCAGTGTTATCAGTACTTTGATTAAATCAGGATTATTTTCATATACTTCATCAATACTGGTTTCCCAAAAGTTGAGGAATATAAAGAAGAGAAGAATGCTATAATAGATATTTTCTGCAACATCCCTCATAACTGATATATATAATACCTGTAATAAGAAATTGAATAAATAAAGAAAATATGCTGAATAATTTAAAAGATCTTTTTACAAAACAATTTTTACAGATATAAAAGAACATTTTACCATAAATGAGTTTAATGTTTCTATATATAAATTAAAACAAAAATAATTTCATTTTTTTGTGAAATTTTACTAGACAGTCACCTTCAAAGGTCAAGGTCAAGAGGTCAAATATTCTGATAGTAACTGAAAGGTCTCTGCACAAGGAATAAATATGCAAAATATGACAAGAGTGGACCTAATAGATGTCTCGCCCGTCCCTGCTTGTCGCTAAAACAGTCATGTACTACTCATGAGCAACCTACAAGCCAAATATTATTACCATATCACTTACAGTAATTAAGAAACTATTCTCATCAGAAACACTAAAATTTGTTCACTAGACCATGAAATTGAGGTCAAGGTAAAAAGCCATATGGCAGAATGACATGTACCAACCAAAACCAAGCCATATACCAAATGTCATTGACCTACAGCTTGTAGTTATTGATAAACAGACTTAAGCAAAACTAGAGGCTCACATGAGCCTGTATCGCTCACCTGGTCACTGGTTTTATTCATTGTCACCTATAGACCACCCATTCATACTATAAATCAGTTCAGCAGATGTTACATTTTCATTCTTGGATGAGGTACAAACTAAAAATCACAAACTTTGGAAGGGATCACCCAAAGATAATTGTAACCAAGTTTAGTTCCAATTGGCTCGGTAGGTTCAGAAGAGAAGACATTTGAATACATTTCCCATAGAGTCCCTATGTTAAACTATGTTCCACGCTGGCGGCCATCTTGGATGAGGTAGGAAAGTAAAAATCACAAACTTTAAAGGGGACCACCCAAGGACTATTGTGACCAAGCTTGGTTCAATTTGGCTTGGTAGTTCAGAGGAGAAGATCTTTGGATGCATTTCCCTTGGGTCCCTAAGTTAAACTATGTTCCCTGCTGGCGGCCATCTTGAATAAGGTATGAACATAAAAATCACAAACTTTGTAAAAAAACATCTAAAGACTATTGTAACCAAGTTTGGTTCCAATTGGCTCATTGGGTTCAGAGGAGAAGACATTTGAATGCATTTCCCATAGAGTCCCTATGTTAAACTGTGCTCCACACTGGCAGCCATCTTGGATGAGGTACAAAGGCAAAAATCACAAACTTTAAAGGGGACCACCCAAGGACTACTGTGACAAAATTTGGTCCCCATTGACTAAGTGGTTTCAGAGGAGAAGACCTTTGAATGCATTTCCCATAGGGTCCTATGTTAAACTATCTTCCCCGCTGGTGGCCATCTTGGATGAGATGCGAACCTGCTGGACATATGTAGAAATTGTAGTTCTGGAAAACCTCAACACTTTTGCAATTCACATTTAACCTTTATCTCAAACAGTTTTTGAAATAAAGTAAAAACGTTCAAAAATTGTGAAAATTCAAAGAAAAAGCGGCAATAACTCCTATGTGGGTTGTCAGATTTTCTTCAAAATTGCAGGACATGTAGATCTTACTATGCTGACCATTTTTGTTATACAAACTTCACTTCTATCAATTTCAATATATAAGACCAGAAGTAACGAAAAACTGAAAATTTTACGGAAAACGGGCAATAACTCCAAGACAGGTAAACGGATATTCTCCAAAATTGCAGGGCAGGTAGATCTCATCATGCTGATCATTTTTACCTCCATGTCAGAATTTTGATATCTGTAATGGTTTTCGAGTAATTTGCAAAAACAACAATTTACCCCTATGTTCTATTTTTAGTAACAGCGGCCATGTTGAAAGAGCATACCCTGGTGATGATTCAGGCCAAGTTTGGTTAGTATTGGCCCAGTAGTTTCAGAGGAGAAGATCTTTGAATAAAAGTTAACGGACGGACGGACGACGGACGAAGGACGCCGAGTGATGGCAAAAGCTCACATGGCCTTTGGCCAGGTGAGCTAAAAACTTAATCTGGTCACCGGACCGTGAAATTGAGGTCAAGGTCAAAAGCCATATGGCAGACTGACATGTACTAACCAAGACCAAGCTATATACCAAATATCATTGACTTCTAGCTTGTAGTTATTGAGAAATGGACTTAAGCAAAAAAACTTAACCTGGTCACTGGATCGCGAAATATAGGTCAAGGTCATATGATTTTGGGTCCGACAGATAGGGTTCGCCGTAAGCTACCTATGGACCAAATATAAAGTTCCTACATCAAAGGCTTCTAAATAATAACTTGAGTTTATGCCGCCGTTGCCGTCATACTTTGCACGCCTATGTCTCGCTTTCCGCGACTTTCATCGCGGGCGAGACAAAAACCCTACATATCACTTACTATTCAAAAGATCAATGTTTCAGTTTTATGCAGTTGTTCAGATGCCTAGGTCAAGGTCACAAGGTCAAAAATTCTTGTTCCAATTAAAAGGTCTTGCCATAATGAATGCACATGCAAAATATGAAAGCCATTTCACTTACCATTCAAAAGATATATCCAATGTTGAAGTTTATAATTCTTTTCAAAAAGTCCATCACATGCCAAGGTAAAGATCACAAGGTCAAAAATTCTGGTTCCAATTAAAAGGTCTTGCCACAATGAATACACATGCAAAATATGAAAGCCCTATCACTTACCATTCAAAAGATATACCCAATGTTAAAGTTTTTGAAGACAAACAGACAAACAAACAGACCAAAAAATATAACCCCCCACCCCAAATCTTCGATTCTCGGGGGCATAAAAATCTTTGAATGCTTTCACAATAGGGTCTAATGTTAAACTATGTTCCCCACTGGCACCTTCATGCATGCAATGCTTACTTGCAGGACACAATTTTCAAAGAAGACAAGTGACCTTTGTGAAAAGTATGATTTCAACTGGACAGGTACTTCTCTCTTTTAATAATATTATTCCTTAATTTTATTTCATTGTTCATGTATGACAGCTATATAAATATTCTTATTCTGTATATCATATACGGCATTCAGCTGTCTCACAAATATATATTTTTATTTCTACCTTAACAGGAGAATGTCTTTGAATAAATTTTCTCATACCATTAGAACCAAAGTTGCTGGTTGCCATCTTGGATGATGTGCTGACTTGCTGGACATATTTTTTAAAGGGGACCACCAAAGGTTAAAGGACAATTGTGACTAAGTTTGGTATAAATTGGTTTGGAGGCTTCAGAGGAGAAATCTTTAAATGCTTTCCTCTACAAGGTTTCAATGGTACTGTAAACCGGGAAATTTTCGTGCCATCTTTATTTTGCGGTAATTTTGACAGGATTTTTTAATAGTGCGCGCAGTTTTGAATTCGCGCTGCGAAAATGTTGACCATTGACTTCAATAATAGACAAAGTATATTCGCGCCGTTTCATTTTCGCGATGTCATTCCAAACGCGAAAATCGCAAAAATAAAACTGCCATGAAAATTTCCCGGTTTACAATAAACTATGTTCCCACTGGCAGCCATCTTGAATGTGATGTGGCATTGCAAGACACAACCAAATAAGGCCATTGTGTCAATGCATTGTCGCAATTTTGGATCTGATTGAGCAAGTGGTTTCAGAGGAGAAGATCTTTGAATGAAAAGGTTAGGATGGATGGATTGATGGACTGAGGGAAGAACGGATGACAGACGATGGATGCCAAGTGATGGCAAAGGTCATCCTTGTTATATCCAAGTGAGCTAAAAATGTATTACACTGGACCAAAATTTAACTTTGTTACCCTAGAGCAGCCATTTTGGAGAACACTTTTTTGGAGGCATTTATCAAAAAACATGTGACTAAGTTTTGTTCTTAAATTGATTAAGTATCAAATGAAAAGTCTCCTCAGTGAACAATGCTGAACTGTAAAGGCACTTTTAGATTCAACAAGAGCTGTCACTGAATGGCAGCCAAATATACCCCCCGCTCATTGAACCCTGAATCGACATTGGTAAGTGTAAATTTTAGTTGGTGTGGACACAATACAGGTGTGGAAACAGTACAAATGTGGACACAATACAAGTATGGACACAATGATATAATCTTCAAGAAAGAACTTTTCACAAGGGTTCTAATGAAAATACTCTGTCGAAATCAGACAAATATAAAATTCACCCTACTTGACATTTTACACAAAAAATCCTATGCATTAGAGAAATTTCATTACAGTACTTTGAAAACAATTTTTCAAGAGGATTACAATGAAAAAGTGTGCCTCTCCAACAATTTGATTTCACAATATCTACGCTTTAAATTATTTCTTTGAAAAAAAAAAGACCATTGCAGAAGAATCAACAAAAGTCACAGTCCAATTATCTCCCCTTCCTGGTTTTGTACAATAATTACATTCCTTCATGCACATCTCTATATAGTGTCCCTCCTTTGTGTAAAGTTAAAATCCTCTAAGTGGTTTAAGAGGAGTTGCACTTACGAGGTTACCCATACATATAGTGTCAATGAAATTCAAAGTTAAATTATCCCCCCTTCCTGATTTCAAAAATTAATTACATTCTTTCATGCACATCTACATATAGTGTTCTTCCTTTGTGTAAAGTTTAATCAAAATCCTTCAAGTGGTTTAAGAGTTGCGCTTACGAGGTAACCCAAACATAGGGAATCAACAAAAAGTCAAAGTCAAATTATCTCCCCTTCCTGGTTTCAGACAATAATTATATTCCTTCATGCACACCTACATATAGTGTCCTTCCTTTGTGTAAAGTTTCATCAAAATCCTTCATGTTGTTTAAGAGGAGTTGTGCTTACGGGGTAACCTAAACATAGGGAATCAACGAAAAGTCAAAGTCAAATTATCTCCCCTTCCTGGTTTCGGACAATAATTATATTCCTTCATGCACATCTCCATATAGTGC
Organism: Modiolus philippinarum; assembly: GCA_002080025.1. Classification (NCBI taxonomy): domain Eukaryota; kingdom Metazoa; phylum Mollusca; class Bivalvia; order Mytilida; family Modiolidae; genus Modiolus; species Modiolus philippinarum. The sequence goes on along the minus strand of MJUU01051533.1, from coordinate 139,317 downwards.
ACTTCCTTTGTGTAAAGTTTCATCAAAGTCCTTCAAGTGATTTAAGAGGAGTTGCGCTTTCGAGGTAACCCTTACATAGTGAACCAACGAAAAAGTCAGTCGAATTTTCTCCCCTTCCTGGTTTCGGACAATAATTATATTCCCTCATGCACATCTCCATATGGTGTCCTTCCTTTGTGTAAAGTTTCATTAAAATCCAGACGGACGGACAGAGAGACAGACAGACAGAGTGATTCCTATATACCTCCTAAACTTTGTTTGCGGGGGGTATAATTACACTCTGTCTGACACTGTATTTTAAAAGGAAACCATCTATGGACCAATAAGATTTCATGTTTGGTTCTAAATATCTTTTTTTAAGGAAAATTTTTAGATGTTTTCCCTTATTGGGACATCTTAAATTATGTATTCAAATGATGTGCGGCCCAATGCCAACACCATTTTTAAAGGGGAAATTCTTAAAAATCCACTGTGATGAAGTTTGATTCAAATTGGCTGTGTATTTCCAGAGGTGAAGATCTCTGAATGTTTTTGCTATTAGCAAGGAATGTTATGAACAAGTTTAGCATTCAACTTTCCAGGGATATTGTGATTAAGATAAGCATTACATGGTACAGTAAGATATAAGAATAAACATGTATTTACTTTCTGATGAAATCTTCACATGCTCTAATGTAAACTTTAATAATATCCTCTCTCCTTGTAGAAATTGTAAAGAGGAAAGATGCCTTCCATATTAAATTTTTGGACAAGATTTTCCAAGGACAATTGTGACCACGTTTGCTTTTCACTGAACATGTGTTTTCAGGGTAGGAGATTTTTGAATGCAGGTAATCATAATAACTCCGACCTAACAGCCATCTTGAATAATGCTAAGATTTGCATGACCCAGTTTTTTTAACAAACCACAGCAAAAAAGTTGTGGCCAAGTTTGGTTCCAATAAGACAAGTAATTTTAAAATTCTATGACATGTTAAAGCATCAACATTTCTCCTCTATATATAATTGCACAAGTATGTGGAGTTTCATGTTTTTTTCTGCTTTTATTTTTTTTTTTTTTTGTTGTTGTACACATTGAAAACTAACAAAACAAACAAATGGGCAAATGACAAGAACAATTGGTAAGTACATGTAAGTTCTTCCAAATCTGCTTTCCTTCATATAGAGAGAACCAATGGAAATATTTCAATTTGATTGTTTGTATTTATTCCCTTACACATATACTAAGTACTTGTCAACACTGTACATATCGATGACACTACATTTACTCAATACTTTTATATTCTCAAGGACATTGAATGACAAAAAGTGCCCGAACGAAGCTATAATGTCAAAGCCAACAAAACAAAAAGACAGACTGCTGAACCTCAGCTGACCTTATTAGACAGTTCTGGAACAAAGCATCTGGTTAGAAACTTGTGAGCATCTATGGACTGAAGCTAGAAATAAACTGTTTCAAATTACCTCCAAAGAATGTCTGGAATATAAAAATAAGTAAAGGATATGGCCAGAAAAAAGCATGATATTGTGTGATTTACCTATGAACCAAACCTATTTCTGTGATGTTTAAGGCTTCATTACAGGTGATTTCAAGATGAAAAACAACAACAAATGAATAGTTCCATTACTAAATCCTTTAAAAAAGGAATTCATTCTCATGTACATTTTTTCCATTCCATTCACATAATTTTAATATGTAATGACGGAATCTAGTTTTTGAACCTTTGTCAAGTGATTATAAAAGTTGAAGAATTAGTAAAAGAAAGCAGCAGACATTCTGTGACAAATTTCTTATTCTTCTTTATATAAATACTGCTTGGGTAAGAAAATAAATATATAGTTATATAAGTTTTATTACAAGCAACACAAGCCATATTGAGCACCTGTCACAGTAAGGAAATAAATGATATTTACCCCAGACATGGTTTTCATAATATATACATCATAAAATATCAAATTTATGTATATTACCACTTCAAATTGCATAATTTGTAAATTTAATCGACTGTACATCCTTTGGCAAGTCTCTTATATGTGGCAAGTACAATATTTGTGAAATAATTTGCATGGTTTCCAATACAATCATAGCCATTTTGTTTAGTAAGATTAAAACTTTATCAAATTACATATTGAGAATGAAATGTAATTCTTATGAAGAAATATCTTTTATTAAACAGCAAGTTGTCATCTTCAATACCAGCAGGAGCAAAGGTTGGAATTGTTTTTGGATGTGATAATGTAAAAATAGTAATGGTGGATTACATGATACCCCACCACATTTCACAAAATTTCTAAGTAAAAAGGGGCATAACTCCAGGACAATTATGTGTACCTATAAACATGTACTTGGCCTGTGTTTTGTGGTAAACAATTTGCATACCAAGTTTGAAGACAGTATGTTATTTCATTCACAATTTATGAGTACTAAACCCTAAAATTTGCAACTTACATACCAAGTGTGAAGACCTTGCGTTATTTCGTTCACAAGTTATCAGTCGGAAACCCTAAAATTCGCAAAATTTCAAAGTTTCAAGGGGCATAACTCCAGAACCCCTTGGACCTCTGAACCAAATATCGAACTTGACCTGAGTTTTGTGGTAAACAACTTACATACCAAGTTTGAAGACCTTGCGTTATTTCGTTCACAAGTTATCAGTCGGACACCTTAAAATTTGCAAAATTTCAAAGTTTCAAGGGGCATAACTCCAGAACCCTTTGGACCTCTGAACCAAAAATCAAACTTGTCCTGAGTGTTGTAGTAAACAATTTACATACCAAGTTTAAAGACCTTGTGTTATTTCGTTCACAAGTTATCAATCAGAAACCCTAAAATTCACAAAATTTCAATGTTTCAAGGGGTATAACTCCAGAACCCCTTAGACCTCTGAACCCAAAATCGAACTTGACCTGAGTTTTGTGTTCAACAACTTGCATACCAAGTTTGAAGATCTTGTGATATTTCGTTCACAAGTTATCAGTCAGAAACCTTCCGGGGACGGACGGACGAAAGGACACACGACTGAGGGTATCACATAATACCACGCCACTTCGTGTGGCTGGGTATAAAAATGCAATTTTAATTTTACGCACTCAATACGTCACACAAACTGGACATTTGAAAGAAATTTAGTAATCCCAATTTTTTTCTCTTCTAGATGATCAAAGTTTCAAAAAATATCAAATTATAATAAAAAAAAATCCTAATACATACCCCATCAAAGTGTAATTTCTTACTAAGGATATAAACTTGTGTCTGTAAGACACATATGATGCCCTCGTTACATACAAATTAAGGCTATCTATACCGAAAAACAAATGGATGAATGGATGGACAAAAGAACCAACAATTTCCCCTACATACACTTTCTTCACAGCAGCATCAGAAAATTAAGTTTATATTTCACCACAATAGGGTCTGTAAGTCTCGTCATGTAACATCAAGAAATCACGATAAAATTCAAAGTTGAAAACGTTTCCAGCCACTTTTTTTGCTTGAAACGTCATATTTTTATGTTAAAAATGCAACTTGTGAGTACAAATGATGTACCCTGAAGTCAAAAACAGTATCAACTTTTGAGTGTATCTATTTTCAGAAAACATCCATTCCATATTATTTTTACTATTTAAATCAGTTTATCAAATGATTGCCTCTTAGAGATTAACATGAAAAGAGAATTCCCAGGTCTATAATAATACCATTAATAAATAATGAAATAAATACGAAATAGTGTTGGCCGAGCACCATATAAAATGTATAGGGCATACAAGTAATATTATCAATATAACTGTATAGTTATCCAAACCAGGGAAAAAACCATGAAGATCAAATATCTTGTACAGTCACATCAAGCATTTCACAATTTAACTCAAATATAGGCCGATTGTGTCAATTGATATATATATATGTATATATATTAGGAACCCTTTCCAAATGTTCAGATCCTACATAAATATTGAAAAGTCATATATTTCCTTTTTTGTCAATATTTTTTTGTATTTGGGTAGGAGCTGAATATGGAAAATATCAGCTCCACAAGATGAAAAAATATAGAAAAAGATCATATAAAAGAAAGTGATTGCATGGCAAAAGATAAAAAATACCTGTCCCCTGAACATCTTAAAAGGCAAAAATGTTACCAAATGCCTTTGTAACAAATCAATTGCAGCATTCTTGTTTCAAAAGTAATTTTGGGAAGTCTAATACATGTATAAAAATTTTGCTGAAAGATACTTTTAAATTATCAGGAATATGACTTGAATTTGATTTAAAAAAAGGAATTAGTTTAGCTTAGTTGCTTGTATCAGTTTCATCACCTTTAGTTTTTATATTGTCATGTGAAGCACCATCAGGTTTCCCCCGTTCACTATTGTCTGTACTATATATTTTATCACGGATCAGAGCACATCGCTCTTTCAATGTATATTTTTTATCGAAACAATCTGCCAAGAAATGGTCATGATTGATAGGATCAAGTAAGTTATTGGTCCTGTTCATTGCACGTCGTCGATGTGGCGGTAAAAACATTAACTCAAATGCATCATCACGATTCCTATTTTCTAATTGATCTACAATACTTGAATATGTGTCCTTTTTTGGACCTGTTGCACGATCCAAGTGAGTTTGCATTTCATTGTCAATTGTTGAGACACCTTGTGGAGTAATATCACCGAAAATATGTATTCCAGAATTGTCACTATGTGAGAATTGTTGCTGATTTGTACTTTGTTGAAGTTGTGATAGATCACTTTCAGTTGACATTGATAAGATGCCAGAAAGGCGACCTCCATCCAAGGGGAATAACCTTGACTCACTATACGATGGACGTAAAGCGGGTAAACTTGATGGAACTACAGATGAACGATCTATAGATACAGTTCGTAGCAGCTCACTACGTCTGCTTGCTGCATCATTTGAGCTCAAATAAGAAAATCTTGATGGAAAACTTGACTCCAAATGTTCATGAATAGGAAATTGTGCTATATTTTCACTACTACCCCTATTTACTATGAGGGATGATTGATAGTCTGATCTAGTTCCACTTGCACTTGCACCTAAACTTAATGCAGGATCCGAATCTCTTCTTCTTGATAGTTCACGATTTTGAGCACGAAGACGTTCCAATGCATCTATTCGACTTAACCTCTCACGATTGTGTCTTTCAAATGCTTCCCCTATAGCTTCAGTATCTATTACTGCTCTTAATTTTGGTTTTTCCTCAGGAACATTACTAGAACTACCAGTGGGTAATACTGGTACAGAGTCAATAGTTCGTCTGCGAAGTCTGTCTACTGATCTCGCTTGCAATCGACTTCTTCTTACTGAAGGAGGTGATTCAGCCTCTGCAGCTTTACCAGATACCTCAGAACTAGGGGCCTCATTGTAATCTGAATTCCTACGACTAAGTCGTTTTGCTCGAATTTGTTCTGCTACTGATAGCTGTTTGACTGGACGTCTAATTTTTGTTTGAGTTCGAAAAAATCTTTCTCTCACTGAAAGCTGTGATAAATCCTCCTCCTCTTTTTCTTTTCCTTTGTTCAATTCTTTTCTTTTTTTCTCCAATTCATGAATTCTTGATCTCTGCATTTCCTCTTCATCTCTCAAAGATGCATAATGAGCACTTACATTTTCTTCAAACTCTTTTTTATATTTCTTTATTACTTCCTCCGATTTTGCAGCAGTATCAGAACCAGAGGCTAATACAAGTTCATTACCAGTAGATTCAGAGCATTTAACTGATGGTTCTGCAGAATGTCCACTATCTGATTTAGATTCAGTTTTTGTATCAGATGCTATCTTGTTTGTTGAAGTCAGTTCATGGGTTGTACTTACTGCACTTGCACTTGCCTGTGAAGGTTCAGGTAAATCTGTCTTGTTCAAATTTTCTTCCACAACAGAGGTTCTTACTTCCTGTCCATTATCAATCAAATTATCTGTTTGAAGAGTTATTGACGAAGTCGCACTTTCACTCAAGTTGATAGTACTTTGAACGTCTGTGTCTGTTGTGACAGTTTCTTCTGTAACTGGTGACTGAAGAGTAGGACCTACCTCTATTTTTGCTACTGACAATGCTTTTTTATCAGTATTTTCAGCACTTTGTTGTAAAATATCATTAGTTTTATCACATGTATCCTTTGCCTCTTTTTTACTTGTACTTTCAACATTCTCACTTAATAATGAAGATTCGTTGCTAACTGTTCTTAACCTAAATTCTTTCAATGTCAAATGAGGCTTAGTAGCATCAGTTTGTTTTGCTTTTTCTATCTGAGTCTCTGTTGAATGCAAATATTTATGAACAGGACTTTCTTGGATTACTGTTGTCACAGTTGGAAGAGAATCAAGTGTCATTTTTCGAACAACTGAAATTCTAGTTTTTTCTGAACTAGTAGGTGATAACGGACCAACATAAGAAGTTGATAACGTTCTTGGTGGATCAGAAATGACAACTGAAGCTTGGGTATTGGGGTTTGTGTCACATTTTAATGAAGACACCTTGGGTTCAGAATCTGCATCTGACATTTCAGTTTTAGGTTTCTCCTTTTCTACGGCCTGATGGGGCTCAGAATTTACTGTCAAAATATCAATATCACTGGACAAGTTGTCCTCACTGGCAGATTTGGACGAATCAACAGTGGACACATTAATTTTGTTTGATGATTCTTTCATTTTGATGGCTGAAAGCTCTGATTCTTTAGTTTTAGCGGATGTCTCTTCAATTTTTGGGACTTTATGAGTCTCTACAACTTCAGAAATTGTGCTGGTGCTAGATGAGTCTTTCTTTTCAGCAAGCTCTTGTGAGTTTTGTAGAGCAGAATCCTGTTTTTCAGCTATTTCAGCCGTGGTGGAGGGCTCTTCTTCTTTCGATTTACTTTCTTCATTTTTATTTGACGAAGAAATCAATGAAAAACCACTTACATCCATTTCATACACTTCTGATATAACTTCCTCATTTTCTGAATCAGACTGATTATCCTTACTAATTTCTGTCACATTCTTAACTTCCGAAACCTTTGTTGTCAAATCTTCCCTGTTTTTGGAATCATATTTTTGTTGATTACTGTCTGAAACTGTAGATCTCGATAAAGTAATACGACTTTCAAATTTTGGCATGATTGAAGGCTCATAACGATTCTCTGAAAAGATCTCTGCTTGTCTTTGTAATCTTTTCAGCTCAAGTTCTTTAAGTCTATTTAATCTTTCTTCTGTACTCACAGACATGGCTGCTGCTAGACCTTGTCAGTTGAAAACTTTCTGTCCTAATTGAATAACGAACTTTTCTTTCTACAGCAAACTTACAGTTACTAAGCAGGAATGAGTTAATGAACAGTATATGGGATTATGTTTATATCATCCAAATATATCAACTTTCCTTTGTTCACTTTCTCTTTATTTGTTTCTAAATATAGAACTTACTCTTCATTCAATGTCGTAAACATTCATCAAGTGTTCTTAAAGTATTCCTTGTTTCATATAGTCCAGTTTATTCCAGCATTGAAGTTTGTTTACTAAATATGTTGACAATCAATGTATTTCTCCATATAAGAATGTTATCCAACGTTCTGAAAATCAATAGTAATCCATTTCATTTCCTATGCATCACTGATTGCACTCCAGCTGTTCTCCGATCAGTTTCATTTTTAAAATTCAAATTTTATCCATTGAATATCAGTCTCAAAGCTAGCCAATCAATGTTTTCATCTTTTTAACTTCAAAACGATAAAGTCTTTTTATGTCAATTGACATTCTCTCTTTGGGATATGTAAATATATTGGTCAATAATAAAGACACACAATGTGTGGATCATGATAACAAATTAAAAATTCATCTGTATTTTGTGCAGCCCTATTTTCGTATCTATCGAGTGAAATCATTGACCTTAAAATATAACCACCATGAAGATTTTACCTGAGGATTTAAAAATCCTATATATGTGTTTATTCACATGTCTGACAGGCCAAGCAAAGTCTAGTCTGATTTTATTGCATTTAAAAAATATGTAAAAATTTTTGTGTTTTTGTAATGTTTCCATTCAATGTAAAGTTAAACATTTCAATTGTATGAATCTGGTATCCAATCAAACACACTGCAAGACATGTTAATAAAATATTAATATCTGTCACAAGCCGAGAAAACTTCCAAGGAAGATAATTCCTTAAGAAATATTCTTATTGAGATAAAGTGAAACTTAAAGCAAAGCCTGACACAAATCTAGCTAGACTCAGTTTTTACTACACATAAATTGCAACTTCCCTGCAAAAAATCAACATTTCTGTTTATACGTTTATGTCCTGTTTAAAGAAGTTTAATTGTCAGAACACAAATTTAGGCTTATTCCCAAATAATATCTGTCCATGCAGAAATTTTCAAATGAAATCTGTCCATGCATGCAGAAATTTCAGGTATATATTTGATAAATGTCAAGCTAACTAGCTCTTAAATTTGATACAAAATGACCTATTTATAAAAATAAATTTTTGAGTGAAACATAGTGTCTAATAAGCCTTGATGATGCACAAAAGTATGGGGTCTGGTTGAGTTGGTCGCAAAAATTATGACAGCATTATTGTATATACTCCTCTCCAGAGAAACTGTTTTGATTTGCTTTTTAAACATTCACAGGTGCTTGATTTAGACTGTGATAGCTTTGCTGTATATTTCTTATCGTACGATAGCATATATATAACTGTATGCATTAGCTTTTATAGTAGTCAGTGTCCATGTAAACAGTGTCCATGTAAACATTTATTTTCATTGTAAGGGGATGCAGTTGGATTTTGGGGTTCAAGGTATCTCTCATCTTCTCCCTTCTTCAGTTTTTTTTTTGATGAGGTGTCAGAAATACACATAATTATGCCTCAAAATAGTTTGTCCTTTACCCCTTTCATAGCATACAAACAATACTAAGGACATCTCAAGATACATCCCTGACTTTAATTTTAACACAAAATTGTCTAGTTTTGTCCTTTAATACAATACCTGGATAAATTGAATAACCACCTGAGCGTACAAAGTTACCTGTTGTAATATACATGGGTAATCAGTCTGTACAAATAAACAAAGGTGTGACACAAAATTATGTGTTGATTTAATCTTCCAATAGGTTAAAAATTTAAATGACCACTTTACTCCTACAATATAGATATATCAAAGGGACAATGTAACAAAAATGTTAATAAGCTCCAAGCAATGTAATTATGTACTGATGACATTTCACTTTATATAATTACTTTAACGACTGTTGTCTTTTTATTATCAAAGTCTGTATTAATAGACGATATATATACAGTTTAAATCTAGTATAAAATTTTAAACAGATTGAATCCTGATTCTATATGATAACAGTATTTAAACTTAACAATAAGGAAAAAAAAATTGTCAAATTCAATCATGTCAAAATATTTCACTCAAAACAAAAGCAACAAGGCAAACTATAATGTTTAATAAAAGGTATAAAATCACTCCAGTTTTTTATCAAGCTGTTGAACTGATTGAGTATCTACCCCTTTTAGATACATTTTCGACTAAAGCCAATTCAGTGTTTGTAAAAAAATGTCAAAAACTGATTAATAATCCAGAAAAACTGGGACGTAACTTACATTCTTTACGTAATAGTGGATATCGACGAGATATTCTGAACAAATCCGTTAAATTGGCTTTGGATTCCAGTGACCTGAATACTTTACATATATACTNTTTATTATCAAAGTCTGTATTAATAGACGATATATATACAGTTTAAATCTAGTATAAAATTTTAAACAGATTGAATCCTGATTCTATATGATAACAGAATTACATGCTTATTATTTAAACTTAACAATAAGGGAAAAAAAAATTGTCAAATTCAATCATGTCAAAATATTTCACTCAAAATAAAAGCAACAAGGCAAACTATAATGTTTAATAAAAGGTATAAAATCGCTCCAGTTTTTTATCAAGCTGTTGAACTGATTGAGTATCTACCCCTTTTAGATACATTTTCGACTAAAGCCAATTCAGTGCTTGGTTATTTTTCGGTATGAATTAAGCTAGGGTCTTTAAAACATTAACACCAGGTTTACTCTTAAAGATCAAAACTACAAATTTAGACACTAAAACATGGAAATTTTAAAGATTTTGCAAATGTTTCTTAAATTTTTTATTTATTATTGCCAGTAATACATTTTCGCCAATGGACGGTAAAAAAATTTTGGCAATTTCATAATTATCCAAAAGGACAGTATTTTTAGATAATAAATGACACTTTCATGATGGTTCCACTGGAATACTGATAAATTCAGGAAGAATCCTTCAAAACAGTTTTCATATATAACAGTCTTGAGATTTCCAACCTTCTGAACAAATATGAAATCCTCAGGATGAAATCATTCTCACTGATCTTTGATAAAACTGTTAATGGACAGGTGCAAAGATGGATAAAGTGAAAACTACTGGGCAGTACCATATAAACATCATAATTCTAACTATAGTTCATAACATTTGGTAGGTTCTTATTTTTAACATTAACTTGATCTAAGCTGGTATTACAGAATACAAGCTACTAATTTCAGTCAATATAAGTTGTCACAATTAATTCTAATCTATGCGACTTCAGGACATATGATGCCCTGTCATTTAACCTGTATGTACCAGTAATAAAGTTACAAGACATTAATATGTAATTACATATAATGTGACAAATTAAGTAAGCAGAAGGTGTACATAATTTATTCATGCTATTTTATATTCTGTATTGACTTGATAATTGACAGAAGTCAAACAATGATGAAACACCATCTTCAGATTCATGTAGCCATCAGACTTTAAATGATGCAAAGGCGGTTATATGTAAATGAAGCAAAATTTTGTTTGATTTAGTCTTTTGTTTTTCTTTGTTCTTTCTTTATTACTTTGCATTTTTTGTTATAGTTTATATCTCTTTTTTCTTGTTTGTTTGTTTTTTTATTTATTTATTTGTGTTTGTTTTGTGTCTTGTTTTGTAAAGTTTTTTTTTTATTTATATATTTTTTACCCTTTTTCTTTGAATGAAGAAAAATCTGTACTTTTAAGCAAACAACTTAGATTTATTTCTTAGATGGAGGAAAGACTGCGACTCAGTTTAGATTTCATTATTCTTTGATCAGATTGTACCCATACTATCATAAGCTTTCATCAATGTTGATCAAAATGATAAATTTTAAATGAATCATAATTCATTCTTTCCTCCCTTAAATATTACAACAAATCATTTCTACTTCTGTCCTATTTTAACAACTATGTATAGCAGATTTTGTCTATCAACTTATATACTCATTATATTCTCCCTTTATTTAGTTCAAGTTCCAATCAAGACCATAAGACTACTTCTACCCTCCTGTTTAGGACTGTTCTTTATTTGTTTGTTTAGGCTTTAATGCCACTTTCAGCAGTATTTCAGATATACCAAAGCAGTCAGTTTTAGCGGTGGAGGAAGCATGATTACTGCTGACCAACTACTGTCCTTGGGTAGGTATCTCACATACCTTATTACATGTTTAAGATTGAACATGAAAATAATCTTACCTTTCTTTATACTACTTTTAACTATGTCAGGTACGGCAGGTGCACTGGATTTTCCTTCCTGATCTTTGACCCCTGTAGAATTCTCCGTATCTGGATTGGGCTTTCGTTTAAAGTTTTGGATTTCTTCAAGGAGATTGTGTCTTTGTCCACCAGCTAAAGCCCTGGCTTCGACTGCTGTAGTAGGTTTAAACTGTACAGAACTACTAGCAACTTGTTTTTTCTGTGGTTCATCTGTTTTTTTGTCCACTTTAGTTTCTACAGTTAAGTCCTGTACTTTTGGTTTATTTTCTACAGGTTTCAATTTCACATTTTGAAGTGAATTTTCATTTGCTTTGGGTTTTGGAGTTTTGGAGTCAGATTTCTCTGATGTGGATCCACCGACTTGTCCCATTTTAGTGGAAGACACATTTATGCTAGTAACTTTGTTATTGTTAGACAAATTTTCAGTACTTTTTTGTATAGGTTTAGAAAGAGTTGGTTTAGCTGTTTCCCTGAAGTCGAGGTCAATAGAATGTCTAAAATTATTTTCTTGTTCTTCATTATCAATCAAACTTCTGTTTGTCTTTCTCAAAACAACATTAAACTGTGTCGTCTGCTTGGTATTATTGTCTGAATCACCAGAACTCTTTATCACTCCATTTCCTTGTTTTGATGGACCATTTGAAAGAAATTCATTGGATCTACTTTTCTGCATATTAAATGTTGCTGCAGTTCTAACTGGTTGTTTTTTAACATCTCCATCCTGAGGGAGTCCATTCTGAAATGTTTGCGTAGGTTTAATGACAGAAGATTTGTTGCCAGACAATTCTGAGGGTTTCTTCACTTCAATTTTTGAACTTTTCACATCAGTTAATGATTTCAAAAATACTGGTTTGTTTGAAGAGGTTACAAGCTCTGGTGTTGACTTGGCATTATTTTTATTTACAGTTACAGGGGGACCTGCTTCTAATTCTTTTTTGGGAATTCTTGCTGACTGGTATCTTTGAACTGGCTTACCAGGGGTTTGCTCTGCAGTATTGTTTTCCTTTAAGGAATTTCGTCTCTGAACATTGGGAAATTTGGTAGATGTGCTTTGGCTTCCTTGCTACAAAAAAAAAATACGAACAATTTTTATATAATTTCATACAAACAACACTACATTGATGATTCATAAATTATTCATTATTCTATAAGTCTGTATCACACAATATTGAATAAATTATCTAATGATTACAAAACTACTGTATAACTGTAAAATTCAATCTATCATCAGACAAATCATACTAAGGTATATGTAGCAATTTCTTATCAAATATAAACCCTCTACCAATAGACATAATAAAAAGACCAAAAAAAATTCTAAAAAGCTTTGCCTTATCCAAAGCAAGTAATCCTTCTAAAAGTGAAAGAATGAAGGATATATTGAGTTCTATCTAATTGAAACTATGATCTAGTGCAAGGCTAAAGTCGTTATTTTAATGCTACATAAAATTAATGTTTTCTTCTAAAATGTAACTACAATGTTTGAATATTTATAAGTAATCATTACTATATGTGTATTTAAATCTTTCAATTCTCCTTTCCCTGGTCTTTTCAAACTATATATTGGACTCAAAGTGTACTTTTCCCCTAAAATGGCCTCAGTACTATGTCATGTATAAACATAAACTTTTAAAACATATGTTTGAAAAAAAATAAACAATTTATTGCACCTATGTTAGTATAACCCTGTGTGGTCAAGTACTGTTTATCAAAGAATGAAACATCTTTTTCTGGTTCTATTATTTCAAAACAACTTTTTCAAAATGCATTTTTGAAGTAAAGATGTAAATACTCTTGAATGATATTCTGATGGGAGATATTGATAAAATGTTTCATGGTCATGTGGAAAATATGTTACATTGTAATTTACATATTTAATGGTAACAAAAATCAATGTATATCACGGCTGTTTTATGTTGCTAGTTAGTATTAATACTGATATTGTTGTAATTATCTCCCTTTGATCAGTTCTAACATGCACAGTTATTTCAAGTTAATAAATAACATGATACATACATTTGTTATTATTTAATCTTAATTTTAAGTGGTAAATCCTAGTTTATTTGATGTAAAATAAGCATGAAATATGAAAAAGAATCCAGTTGACCATTGTCCTTGGTACCTCCAACTCCTAGCTGTAAGAGGTAAAGGATTATTCCCCAACATGCTCCATCTAACAATATATACTCACTAAAGCTAAGAAAATTCTTTGTGGCTTTAGAAATAAATAAAAGACAGACAATAATACAGAATACTTGGTACACTATACACAAGAGAAAAATCAATTTCAAAAGGAAGAAATAAAAAGAATATTACAACTTGGACATTTCATTAATTGCAACCAGAACTAAAACAAAGCTATGACAATTCATAAATAGAAATCTTTCTTCAGTAAAATCAAGATATTGTTCTGGAAATTTCTTGGGTTGTTCAAACTTAGAAAAAAGAATATTCCTTTTTTTTTAGGTTCTTGCTTTATATTAAAAGAAAAATGCTTAGAATTTGTTTATACTTCTTTGTAAGCATGAGTTATAGAAAATTACAATTCAATATATTCAAGCTGAAAAGTCCAAAATTTACAGAAGAAACATGCTAATAATTCTATCATCTCTAAAATACATGCACTCTAATACTGAAGAAAAAATTGTATAAAATTTTCAGATTCCCATCCAAGTCCTTTGTTCATAATATTTCAACGTGTTCAGCAAGGATTATGATTAGCTTCACTATAATCATTGAGAAAAGAATGCCCTTAGGGAAAAGAATTCCCACTAAACAATGTCCTTTGGAAAATTATAACTGGTACCGGTAATTATTTTCTTTGGCCTAAAAATGTACCCATTAAATTCATGTTATGGTTAAAATTGAAACATTTTCATCTAAAAATACATGTGGACTCCAACAATATATCATAAGACGTGTTCTCAATCTGAAAACCATTACCGGTAATAGCAAACTAGTTTTATCGGAGTAAAGAGTTACTTCTCTTGATAAAAAGAAAAAAAAACATCATTGATCCAACTTGGGAAACATAAAAATCATTAAATCACAATTATTGGAAGAAAATCTGTTTAAGACTAACTTAACAGAAATTTTTGGCCAAAAAATTGTGTTTACACTATAACTGAGCAGCCATTTGGTCAGCATAGTCATTTGTAAGAGTAGTCATTTATCAAACCTGTTCCAGTAATAACAATCAAATAAGCCATAGAGTTTCTGAAGAGTAGTTATATTAACCCTTTAATCTGTGATGTTGTTTGAATTAAGTCTAAAATCAGCAATTATTTCAGTAAGACAGCATCTATACCAAGTCGATAGTCTGAGTAGTTATTTATACCAAGTCAAAATTCAGTGTAGCTATTAGAGTAGTCTTACAAAAAAGGAACCATATGATCAAAGTACTAATTCACATTAAGCCGCAAGACATTGTATTTAGTCACACCTAATCAAAATATCTTTTGTCTGTAGTACAAATTGATTAAACAGAGGCATCACATGTCATTAAGTGTACCATCCTTTCCAAACACCACATGTGCTGACTCTTGCAATACAATCCAAAGCACTTGACCACTAATTTACATTTATAACTATCTTACATTTCATAGAGGAAAAGAAGTGATAATCAATATGTTAAGAAGTTGCCATTTCTCATGAAAAGTCCTTTATTATGATGCACATATATTTTGTTTAATAAACTTGAAAGCCCTACTCATATATATGAACTTATAATACTGTGGATGTACTTTTATTCGTGGACATCAATTTTCGAGGTTTTCATAGATATCATTATTTCGTGAGTACTTAAATTCGTGGTTTCTAGTTCTTTGTATTGAAACACTAGGGAAAGTGCATTTCGTTGGGAACTTAATTTCGTGGTTTAAGCGAACCACGAAATCCACGAAAATTAGAAACCCACAAACAATTGTACTTTCACAGTAGATCAACTTTGAATGAAATGTGATATATTTATCAATTACTTTTTTCTTCCAAAGAACAGTATTTCAGCTACATATGGATTAGCAGAAAATTTTAATGCTCAAAGAGATGAGGTTGGCTGGAAAAACTGGTTGTAATGAAACTTTGATTCGCGATAGAAAAGGCATAAAATAAGTATGGGCAGGAAATTTTGTCTTCTGTAAGTTTTCCAGCGAGTCCTTTATTTTTGAAAAATAAAGAAAGGGTCTTTCTATTATATAGAAAGTGGCATTCCCAACAAAGTTAGTCTACATTGGTTACTGGCCAAACTTTCCTTATTATGACCCGACTACTCAAGATGGAGACATCCTCTGATAGCTCTGAAGACAGAGCTCCTGAAATGTGTTCACTGACATTGAAAGATTCATTAAACCATGCAGGATATATTATGGTAGGCACTGTAAGTGAGGACAGGCAAACAGTCAAACTGAGTCCTATTCCTAAGGTGTCATTTTAATCCAAGTCGGTAGTCAGATAAATCAATGACAACAATCCAATAGTCAATATTAAAATGATTTGCACCAATTCTGTAAATAAGCCAAATCTGTAGTCCATGAAGTCATTTACTACACTTGCAGTGAACCTACGCAACAAAGTTATTTTCATCACTGCTGTCGTCTGTAATGATATTTTCTTTTAGCCTAGAGTACTTTGAAGGTTATATTACAAATAAACTACAAATCAATTCAAATGATACTGTACAATTATTTCCTATGTTTTCAATTTGAAGCTACCTGTTGAAAACATTTCATACTGCGATCCATTAAAGCTGTGAGTCGAGTTTGAGAAGCTGAAATTTCTTTTGAGATCTGTTTGTACTGCTGAGAATTCTTATTCAGGGAAGATAACTCTGCACTCAAGGAAGAGAAATTTTCCTGTTCTTTTGACATTTCTTTTTGGAGCGTTGAGATTGTGTCAAGGAGATCCTGTCAAGTAAATACAAAACATGTTGATTACTTATAGATAATTAAAATTATAATAAAAACTGTGATTTTTATTATATTAAAGAATTATAAGTAATTAAAAGGGTAAGTTGAAGTCCTCTGTTGCTCGCTATGACACACTTTCGCAATACCAAAACCGCTTAATAGCGAGATTGTGAAGGTTAACAAGAGGCTCACATGGACCATAGCTGACATAGATATGAAAGGTATTCTAATAGGGTCAAATGATAAACTACGTTCTTCCCTGGTAGACAACTTGGATTGGATACAGACATGCAAGATACTATACAATTATGGCACTTCCACGAGATCAATATGGGGTTTAACGGAGCAATAAAGTAATATTGAACGAGGGTTTACCCCGAGTTCAATATTATCTTTTGCGCTCCGTTAAACCCCATATTGATCAAGTATAGAAGTGCCATAATTGTTTTATTATATTTGATTGACATGGCTTAAGTCACTGGTGACAAACATCGGGGGCGTGGTTTATCTATTGTGGGTGTAAAAGGGGTGTGGCCTGGAAACGTCAATCAAAGCAAGTGTGCAATATGATGATTTATCATGATCAACTGTGCAATATGATGTTTTATTGAGTAGGTGTGTTTCTTTACTTTATACATAGAAATAAAAGTACAAATATAATAAAAATTTTTATGGAACCATCCAAAGACTGTTGTGATCAAGTTGTTTCCAATTGGATTTGTGCTTTTAGAGAAGGGCTATATTTCCTGCTGTCACCCATCTATGATGAAGAACAGACCTGCTCTATACCTTTTAGGCAGGGACAATCTAAGGCTATTTGTGATTTATTTTGGGATTAAATTGTACTCGTAGTTTCTGAGAGGAAGATCTTTGAATCATGAATGTGTTTTGCATATGATGGTGTCCAATGTTAAACCATATTCCCTGCAAACTGCCATCTTGGATGAGATAGAACTGTAAGATACCTTTTGGAATGACCATCTAAGAACTATTGTGATGAAGTTTGGTTGTAATTGGACTAGTTGTTTCTGAAAAAACAAGATCTTTGAATGAATGTGTTTTCCATAGGGTCAAATGTTAAACAATGTTCCATGCTGGCAACCACCCTGGATGAAGTATGGACCAGACAGCTATTTTTTTTGGAAGGGACCATCTAAGGATCACTGTTTGGTTGTAAATCAATTATTATTTAATGAGATCTTTAAAGGTGTTTTCCATAGGTTTTAAAGTTAAGATGGATTTTCCCTGCTTGCTGCCATCTTGGTGAGGTATTAACCTGACGGATACCTTTCTTGGAAGATACCATCTAAGGACAAGTTTGGTTGTAATTGGACTAGTGTTTTCAATAGGTCCAATATCAAACTATGTTCCCAGCTGGCAGCCATCTTGGATGGTGTACAGACCTGCTGGAAACTTATTTAGGAAGGGATCATCGAAAGACCATAGTCAATATGTCTGTTTGTAATTCATGTAATGGGACTAGTAGTTTCAGAGAAGATCTTTGAATGTGTTTTCCATCAATGTTAAACTATGTTCACCTCTGGAACTATTTTGGATGAGGTATGGACCTGCCGGATACATTTTTTGTAAAGGACCATCTATGAAATCTAAATTTGGTTTTAATTGGACTAGTAACTTCAATGGATTGACTCCCTGATAGTGTGACAGGTGCCGCTACAGACATATCGAAAACTGCCTGACCGAAGGACAAATCAGGCAAAACTTGAGTCGGTCTGGCAAAAATTTTCAGCCAACAGGACCGAATGTCAGGTAAAAAATTGAGATTTCCCATATGTGATGAAACTGCAGGTCCTGTAAATTTATGTTCGGTCTGGCAACTTTTCTTTATTTGCCTGACCGAATGTCCTGCAAGGCCTCGGAACTTTTCGATTTGTCTGCCGCTAGAGGAACTGCACATACTTACCTTTCAGGAGTACCTGATGTCACTACCATTATTCTTGAGAGTTCACACTATAAGTGCCTTAATAGTTCTGAATGTCATCTATTTATTTCCGTGCCTTGTGGCTGTCTCACATCCTTGCTTTGTCTTTGTTTTTCTGTGTTCCGGTTTTTTGCCATGTCTATGGACTTTGATTTTTGTAATGATCACTTCCCTTGTTCCTTCGGTATTCTACTGCCTTTGTTTTATGCCTTTAAAAATGGCACAAGGCACACAATCTTTCAATCCTTGAAAAATGGGAAATATAATCGTTATGAGTAATACGAGAAAATGATGAAACGGCGTAGTAAGTATTACAAATGAATCAACAATGTGGCATCTGACAGAGTTAAAGGAAAAGTTGCTTATTTGAAAAAGATGAATAGAAAATTCTGCAAATGACAATGGTGAAGATCAAGATAAAATTGATCTAAGAGACTAACTTTAATCAATTATTTCTTAGTTTACTAAGAATGCCCAGAAATATTGTTTAGAACTCTGGGAAAGAGCAAAGCTACATATTTGGCCTTCATTTACTGTGATGAACATAAATGATGTTAAATAGTTAAAAATCAAAGTGATGCTTCAATTCAACATTAAGACAAAGCTTTAATCTCAAAGTATGAAGTTTCATCTTCCTTGTTCTTTAAACATAGGGTATGTATTACACTACTTTTGTTACTGAAATTGATAGTGTAAAAATGAAATTAACACATTTGAATGATGTGTAAAATATATTGCTAAAGTTGATTACACCTACAGTAAATTCTTGTGATAACAATCATTTCATTCGCTGCCTCAATATACACCGATCTTTTTGATCGTCCATTTAGCCTACTTTGCATTTATTTCCGGTATAAATCTCATCTGACCTATCACCAAACTCCTATATAAAGCCAAAATCTGGTTAGACCCATGGTGGTAGGTCTTACTGTACCCTTTTCTCTCAAAATGTAGAAATTAAACCTATTTGAAAACTAGAGGATGACATGCAGCAATGCCACAATGCAAGGTTTTTGTGTCTGTAAGACACTTATGATGCCCCTGCTAAACACATGTGATTTTATTTGTCCATAGGGTCAAGGGATTGACAAGTAGAGGAGCCAATAAACAGGGGACAAGGGTAAAACCATATGCCCCACAAATCCCACACCCCCTTTTCATCACTGGGGCATAAAAAGATAATTTAGAATTTACTCAATTAAATTTTGCATTTAAAAGTAGATAAGAAAAAAATTATTGAAGAGGATGTAAATTAAAATTCTACAGCCAAATATGTGAAAACACCCAATTTTGGCCTTTTTGGCCCTCTTTTTAAAAATCAGTGGGGACAAATTAACTAAAACCACAACATAAGCCTTCACTTGTGCCAAGGAACACTTTGTCAAAGTTTCATAAGGATTGATCACCTAGAACTTAAGTTATTGACCAAAAACAAAAGAGTCTACAGATAACAACGACGACGCCAATGACATTATCCCCGGCTTGTGATGAATGCCGGCTTTTGATTGGATGGCAGCCCGTTGGTACAAATCCCATGCACCTGTCCTGTTAAGAACGTTGCTAGTGCCAGTGCCATGGAATTCCTTTGTGATAACGTCACATATTCTATGACGTTAGTAAGTAAAAACTGGCGCCAAAAACTGTATAACCTCAAGAAATCATCAACACAAAATCAAATCGCCTAAAAACAGCAAAGTCTGAGGTTGGTACCTTAGGTACCATCCTCGACATGGAAAGTGGGGCATTATCTGCATATTTATCATACTTGTTTTATTGCACAACACAGATGACGTTGAAATTTCATACAGATTTACTTCCATTAATATGCTTTTTCGGTGCAATAAAAGACAAAGCCAGGGATAATTCCATTTCCTACGTTTCTTCCCGTAGGCATTGAGATTGTACAACCCTTCAGCACCACTGTACAGCCTTCGGCTACGCCTCAGGCTGCACAGAAGTACTTCAGGGTGGTACAATCTCAATTCCTACGGGTATAAACGAGGTAACTGATAGTGCCATACATTTATACGACCTCAAATTTTTTGCAGTCGTAAAAAAGGAAACACCTCTATAAATTTTAAAATGCTATTTGTTATTGTCAAAGGACAAGGTGCGATAAGGGGTTGATTTGGCCCAAGATTCCACTGACTTTCTAAGTTGCACCTCAAGATTTTCTTTCATGTTCGTTTCAAAGCTTAGATCCCATTTACAGAAAAAATACAAAAGTTAGAACCAATGACGTCACAATATGTAAAGTTCTGACGTCATGAAAAGGATACTTTTGAGCATTTTCATAAAAAGATACCAAATTTGGCAGATTTCCGAACAGTTTTCCTAACCGGAAATATAGAGCACATTCAAGAACCAATTAGATAATTCACCAACTTATAAGTACAAATCAACTGAACCTCTCATACAAATATTTTTGTGGTTGTTGCATATGCTCTATATTTCCTATACAGAAAAAGTAGTCAAAATTGGTCAAATTTGTCATTTTTATACAAAATCTTCAATTTGTGCCTTCTTCCACACCCAAAAACTCAATAATCATACATCAATATTTGAGAAATGTTACTGTTTACTGAAAAGCCATACCCATAGAACATTTCAATGAGAAAATTTGGTGAATTCAACCAAATATATTTTTTCAGGCCAAATAATGTCCTTACCGCCCCTACTCCTTTAAGTTGATTTTCTGGTTTTGACAAAAGTTACATCTCAATATAGTGTCCATCATTTGAGTAATGTTTACTGTTGAAATTTGATGGCTAAAACTGCAAGAACATGATCACCATGGATATCTCAAACCCTTTTCCTGGATCCTTTGATCAAAGTTAAAGACAGTTCGACCTCGATAGCTCTAACAGCCCTCTAGCTAGAATGGTTTTCATTGGTTCCTTGGATGTTTGAGCCATCAATGTTCAACTGTAACTCCTTCAAGCGGTTTAAGAGCTGTTGCGCTTAAAAGAAGTGAGGACAGACTGACAGACAGACAAGGTGATTCCAATATACTACCCTATACTTTGTATGCTGGGGCATAAATATGATTTTATTTGGATTGATTAAAAAAAAAGAGCAACAGCAAAACAATGATACTGAAATGACGTATGTAAAATCAATGCATAGTCTTTTTTCAGGTCACAGAAAGGTTTTAATGTCAGTAAAGTTTTTACATTCAAGTTGGACATTGAAGGTTGGATTCAACTTTATACCACCTAAGATTTAGACGTTATCCAGATTAATCAATCATATATTCTCCCTTAAAATTGTCAGTAGCTCAAACCTTCAAACTCATTTCTTTAATTTCTTTGTCAAACTCTGCATTACTGAAGGCCAGTAACTCTCCCACACCACGTTTCTGTACTGCTGCAGTCATCTGTTAAAATATAAATACTCATAATTAATGACTGAATAAAATATATAACAGATGTTCTATTAGTAATTTTACATGTAAACACAATAATCAATTATTCAGATTCCAAAAGTATATATATCTTATTTAATGATATGGCCAATTTGAAACTACTGGGTAATATACCTGAGTTTCAGTTTGTATACCATATATGACAAGCGTGTCTACAACACATGGCCACCACAAAAAATTTAACAAAATTCCTAAAATGGCGTTGGACGACAAGTGTTTGCAATAGATCACATGGTATTTTTGGCCAGGTGAGCTTAAATGTAAAATTGAGAAAAAGTATAATATGGAATAACCATTATATCCTTCATGCAAAACTTGTCCCAATGCTAGATTTAGTTTTCCCTCTGCATCGAGTTTAATTTGGTTTTATCTTTGATAATGTTTACTAAACAGACTTGTTTGGTTTTCTTGTTATATTTGTAACTTCATATTATTATGGTACATTTGGCTCTACAATCTTCAATTTTTACTTTTGGTATCTTGAAATGCAAAAATTGACGATGCAGAAGTACAGCAATACCAATGTAATTTTACATAACTGGCAAATTTTTGTGTTATGCACACACAAATATCAAAATTTATAAACCAGTTCAATTTTTTATGGTTGTTTTTTTTTATAAGAGTTCCAAGTGAACATTTAGAAATTAAAGAAAATGTACTGCAAATTATTTTTTCTGTAATGCAAATAATAAAAGCTTATGTTTTAACATGCCAAATGGTCTCTGATGTCATTACAAATAAATGTGTTTTGAGAGTGTCCAAATTCTCCAGAGATACAGCTGATATTGCTTCAGAGTCAATAGTGTTCGTCTTCTGACATATCAACATATCTCCATCTTTAAATGGTCTATCTAAATCCTATCTGTAGTGGTTTAATTGATTTTATGAGTCTGAAATGGTAAGCAGTTCCCCTTTTATACTGAATTTTACCGATTTTAAAATAAGGTATCAGTTGGAAACCCTAAAATTCACAAAATTTCAAAGATTCAAGGGGCATAACTCCAGAACCCCTTGGACCTTCAAACCCATATTAGAACTTGGCCGAGTTTTATGGTAAACAATTTACATCTTAAGTTTGAAGTCTGTATGTTATTTTGTTCACAAGTTATCAGCTGGAAACCTTTGTGCGATGGATGGACAGACACACGAAATATGGGTATCACATAATACCTCGCCACTGTGTGGTGGGTTATAAAAAGGCTCCAAATAATGATCATTTTATGTTCCAAATTCACAGATACAGATAAGAGTAGTTCTTTTCCTAGGCTTATTATGCTAATCCTATTTTTACATTCCAACCTAACCATTCTTTACCTCTACAGTTCTCTTTCACTTGATATCACACAAGTTTTCTTTAATGTCACTAAAATTCAATCATTGTTCAAGTCTGTTTAAATATGACCATCATCTGTAAAGAAATCAATTCGAATTATTATTGTAGTGATTACTCATACATGTATTTCTTCTATATATAGCTTGTTAACCAGTCAGTAAAATCTTCTGCAAAATTATTTTGTATTTTATAAAGGGGGTAGGTAAAAGGGGGTATGGTCCTGGAATCCGGAGGAAATAACTATCAAATCCCGTATTCCCGAGAAAATAAAACTTTCAATCCCATTTCCCGGAATATGACAACACAAATCCTGGACCCTGTTGAGCGTAAATCCCGACCCGAATTCCCGCTGAATAAAATGGCTGATCTTGGCGTTCCGTAAAAGGTCCTACCGCCCCACTATTAAGTCAGTGATAGCAAATATATTATCAATCACTCATGAAACTTGTAATTGAAATTCAACATTAAATCTCCCTCTGTTTTCCTAGGTTACAATATTTTGGCATTCTTAAAGTAAAGGTTAAATGTAAGAATTTAACATGTCTTTTAGAACTGCACGGAAAGCTACTCTGGTGAAAGATGGAGAATCTATATAACTTCAAAAACAAAACATTTATCATTGGAAAGTACTTTTTAGTTAAGTTGATGCAATATTATGGGTATGACTTTATCAGTGTTAATTTTGTCAACATGCTTCATAATAAAATCAACAGTGTCTGAAATCCTCCTACTCTGATAAAAAATTATTTTCTGATGAGGCCGATTTATTTCTGTAAATATCAGCATGTAGTTCAAATGCTATCTTTATGTAAGGTTAACAAATGGTTAAGGTATAAATTCCATGCAATGTAAACAGATAGATCATTAAGTATACATACATAAGTGAAAACATGAATGACAGAAGAGCAGATACTCTTCATTCTTTCTCTCAGCATTCCACATAATGGGGGGGGGGACTTTTTTCCTGATGCTGGGATTGGAAGTTTTAAGGCTCCAGAATTCAGGGTTTCTATAATTCAAGCCAGGTATTTCAGAAAATAAATGCACCAGGAATCAAGATTTCATCAATCTTCAGTTCAGGGTGTCGAGATTTAGAAAAAATAGATACAGGATTCTGGGATGAGACCCCTCCAGCACTCACCCCCACCAATTCCTGAGAGTTTTTTCTACTCTACAAGGTTGGGGCAGGGTGCTATCTTTTTAGTACATATGTAGATTACATATGTTTATGACCAAAATGCATGTTAACTAAATGTGTTTTCAACTTGTATTATTATAAATGAATATCCATATTTTCAGACCTCTAACATGTCCAAGAGACACTTAAAATTGTATGGAATGAGCATTTTGAAAACTTCATAAACCAGTACAGAAAATCTAACATTTAAATAAATGAAACTATTGTACTAGTACATTACATCTTACTTACAAAATTTATATCACCTGACATATTTCTATGTATATTTCACCTTTAATTGAAACAGGTAAACATTCTCCACTGGAAATCGTAAATAATCCTAAGTAATAATATGCAAATATGATCTTCTCAAATATCAAAAAATCTAATTTTGTACAATAGAAAATAAGTTAAAGGTACAAACCCAATGTTTATTTATAAGTAAACTGTAAAATACATTGTTTATTTACATACCTCATAATCAATAGCTCATAAATAAATAAAACACAACAAACGGGATGAAGATATAATCATGAATAAGTCGCCATAAATACAAAAATGACTGTATCACCACCTACAGGCAATGTCAACTGTAACGACAATGTCAACTAAAAAAATGGTTTTACTTTTCAATTAGCATAACTTTGATCGCATAATATCAACAGATACTAGAATATCAAACCAGTATAGGGTCATAAGATTTATATAAACTGTCCACTTACTGAAGGTAGTAGTAGTAAAGTAGGACTTTTATTGGTCTATTGAAGTTTTTGTAGATTTTGTATATATGAAGCATATAAATAAGACAATTTACAACCTGACCAGGCATGACACTGCTTGATCTTGTCCAAAAACGGAATGGATATGATTTATACAAGAAATAAAATCAACTTTAGATCTATTTTGTCAAATAACTCAAGAATGAAAAATAAGAAAACAAACAAAAAAATATATACATTGTATCTTCCCATGAAATATGCACCCTACCCCCTTTTCCATGATACAAATGCATGCAATATATGGCTTTCAATAGTTTTCTCCCCAACTAAAGCTAAATGGCAAATTCTGCATTAAAATGTATACATAGGCTTGAAAAAATTGAAGTTTTTACTCTATCCCAGCATTTAACATGTTAATCTAAAGTCATTTTTGGAAACCTTAAAAATATCACAAAATTCTCAGTCTGTAATAAATAAATATGTTACCTTTTTCAGTGGGCAATACCATCCACAATGTAGCATACAGCAAATTAGGTTATTATGTACAAATGAGCTTGTATCAATTTGGTTATCTGGTCCAATAATTCAATATCACTCTATTTACAACACATTGTAGATATACTAAATATTGTTGATAATTTGAAACATAAACCCAGCCTGAATTGATTATATATTAAATTTTATAAATATTTGACAGTTTTCTTTTTTTTGTGTTGGGCCACCAAAAGCTTTTGAATTGTTATCGTTATTACGGTATGTTATTTAGCAGTATCATCTTTTTTTCGTTTTTTTAGATATTTTTCTATTTAAATAACGATATAAAGACATAACTCTGCTAGAAATGGAGGTCAAATGATGTATTTTTTTGCAAATTGTTAAAAAAGGTCATTGAAAAAGGGAGATAATCAAAGAAATTTAAAACATGTTAAACAGATTTACATTTTTAAAATATTCTGAAACAGAGCTAGTGATAACTATTTTTCTTTTTATTTTGAGATTGTAAGAATCTGGAAAACAGCAAAACACATTTTTTCCTTGTCCACTGAAAATATTTGAGTGTTTAGTTTTATCCTTAGAATTAAATTCAAAAAGAATTTTAATCGTTAATTGAAGATAAAATATTTGATTTAATTCAAATACAAACACATTGTGATGCCAGTATTTTTATTACATTCCTAACTTATCATTTTTTCACCAGAAAAACAAACTGAAAAAAAAAATTATCCTTAAAATTAAGCCACCCTCTCAAACTGTAAAAATTTATTCTGATACTGATTTTGATGCTGTCAAAATTGCTACTGTTGTGGAAATAAATACCAACATGACATAGGGAAAGTGGCCATCGTAATCATGGTAATTTTTGATAAAAATGTATTTATCAAGGAAATAAACAGATAACTTGTCCTATTACATGTATTATCATACAGACATGACTATATACTAAATATACCCAAGATTACATTACAATAAACCCTGTCATTCACCATACCAGTTGGGAATTTCTTTTTAAGTTTTCTAAGATATAAAAAATATTAAAGCCACAGACAAAACTTATGCCAAAAACCACACAATGAAAAGAGTCAAAATTTTGTACTAAAATCTACTGAATTCAAGTATGAACAAAATCATTCACTCAACTTTGACAAATATTCGATCTGTCAATAATATAAGTTAATTGATAGTGTTAACTAGATCTATAACCTGTAACCACCTGTTTGCTGACAGTTGTCATTTTTTTATGTCCAGTTAAGTAAAGAAGTGATTGATCTCAAACATATACTTTATACTTCTTCAAATAAACCCACCAAATATACCACTTATTCAGCACCCCCCCTTTTAAAATAAAAACTTACAACATGTACAAGATATAATAGATTAGCAAATGAAGACTGAAGCAAAAAGATAGAAAGGGGAAATTCTTATAAATAAAAAGTAGTAATGGTGCATTACATGTTACCTTCCCCCACAATTCACAAAATTTCAAAGTTTCAGTGGCATTACTCCAGAACCCCTTGGACCTCTGAGGCCAAAGTCTGATTCTTACCTAAGTTTTGTGGCAAACAACTTATACCAAATTTTTCTTTCATAAGTTATAACAAAGCCCTAAAACTTAAAAAAAATTTCCAAGGTTTAAGGGGACATAACTTCAGAACCTCTTGGGCCTCTGAGCCAAAAGTTAAACTTGCCTAAGTTCTGTGGCAAACAACTCACACCAAGTTTGAAGACAATGTGTTATCTAGTTCACAAGTTATAAGTCGGACACCATCATATTCATAAAGTTTCAAAATTTCAAAGGGGCATAACTCCAGAACCCCTTAGACCTCTGAGCCCAAAAGTAAAACCTGGATCAAGTTTTGTGGTAAACAACTTACATATCAAGTTTGAAGACATGGAAGACAGTTTGTTTATTTCATTCACAAGTAATCAGTCAGAAACTCTGAAATTCACAAAATTTCAAGGGACATAACACCAGAACCCCTTAGACTGTCATACCCAAAATCAAACTTGGCCAGAGATTTATGGTAAACAGCTTCAACATACAAAGTTTGAACAATGTACATATGCTTTTTTGTTCACAGTCTTAAACCTTCGAGGGACAGACCAATGGACAGACAGATGGACCGATGGACACACAAATGTTATTAAAAGGAGAAAATTACCTGGGGCGGACAAAATTCCTGTATCAAAAGATAGCCAAAAATTTTTTTTTGTAGGGTAAATATTAAATTATTGATTTCAAAGATGCATATTGCCATTATCCAAAATTATATACCTTTTCCGAGGTAAAACATATGTAATCATTGATTACAGAGTTCACCTTGTTATGGCACATTGTCACAGTAGCAAAATTTTCCCTGGATGTTGACCTACCATCAGAGTTGCATGTATAGTGACCGAAATCTGAACTTGTCTCAAAACTTGAATGTAAATCAATCAAGTGGAAAATATAGGTCAAAGTGACCTAATTTTGCCTGGATGCTGGCCTTAATCAGATGCATGCATGTGCAAGGTTACATGATCCTACCATGTATAGCGACTTAAATCTAAACTTGCCTGAAAACTTGAGAATGTAAATCAATCAAGCGTAAAATATTGGTCAAAGTGACATCATTTTGCCTGGATGCTGACCTACCATCAGAGTTTCATGCATATGAAAGGTTACATGATCCTTCCATGAATAGTGACTGAGATCTGAACTCGTCAGAAAACTTGAATGTAAATCAATCAAGCGTAAAATATAGTTCAGAGAGACCCAATTTTCTTGGAGGCTGTCAGTCAACCCAAGATGCACCTGCATGCAAAGTTTGATGACCCTACCATGCAAAGTTGAGGAGATATACCCCAAATGCAGACACAGACATAGACGTGGACGCCGGGGGTACTCCAATAGTCCAACTCAACTTCCCTGAGGTGAACTAAAAAAGGGTGTGTGTGTACCATAGTGTTCAATTTGGCGGGTATATTATTTTTAAACCACTGCCAAGGCACTCGCAGGGATCTATGTACCTCAGTATTGTTAATCTATACGATATCAGTTGGACTTCTTCTGGATTTCAGTATCTAAAATATTTATTCAGTATAGTAGTTGAGTATTTACTGTTCATTAGTAAACAAACCAGAGGCTCCCGGGAGCCTGTATCGCTCACCTGGTTTTCATTTGCCACAATCAAGCTAACATTGTAACTTATACAGTTGAACTTCAGTCTCTCCAACCTTGTTAGCTCAAACACAACCAATATCTTGAACTGTATTTAAAGTCTGATCATGTTTTACTATATGTCTTTGTTGGGCTTTTTTTACCAAAAA
The DNA here is from genome assembly GCA_002080025.1 of Modiolus philippinarum. Taxonomy (NCBI): domain Eukaryota; kingdom Metazoa; phylum Mollusca; class Bivalvia; order Mytilida; family Modiolidae; genus Modiolus; species Modiolus philippinarum. The sequence goes on along the minus strand of MJUU01051533.1, from coordinate 110,451 downwards.
GCATTCTTGCTATGGACCACTTTTGACACCAGTTTTGAAGTCAAGACATCATTTTGTAAATGGCGGTTAACGACAATTTTTCCACCATCGCAACATCAATATCTATTGAGAAACCAAATTTTATTGAAGTCGGACATTGTTAAATTTCCGGTCTTATTTGGTGGCCATTTTGAAAATGGCAGGCCATGAACAATTTTTAACATCAGTTTTGAAGTTGCCACATCAATATCTATTTGGAAACCAAATGTCATTGAAATCAGACAATGTTGAATTTTCCCGCCTTTTTTGGCAGCCATTTTGAAAATGGCAGGCAACAAACAACTTTTAACATCAGTTTTGAAGTTGCCACATCAATACCTATTAGGAAACCAAATTTCATTGAAATCGGACAATGTTGAATTTTCCCACCTTTTTTTGGCGTCCATTTTGAAAATGCAGGTCAACAAACTAGTTTCAACACCAGTTTTGAATTCGCCACAGCATGGCAAACATTTCATCATTTTACACTCAACCTTCATCTTCTATAGTTTTGAAAATAAAAGACAAAAAATACAAAAATTAAAAAAATACGGTGAAAAAAGGGCAATAACTCCTACAAGGAGTTTTGGATTTTCTTCAAAATTTCAGGGTGGGTAGATCTTGATATGCTGAACATTTTTGCAATTATAAGTTGACCTCTATTTGTTATAGTTTTTCAAATAAAAAATAAAATAAATTAAAATTTTGAAAATATTACGGAACCAGAGGCTCCCAGGAGCCTGTATCGCTCACCTGGCTTTCAGTTGCCTTATTCAAGGAAACATTGTAAGTTATACAGTTGATCTTCAGTTTCTCAAACTTTTGTAGCTCAAACACCTCCAATATCTTGAACTGTTTTTAAAGTCTGATCATGTTTTACTATATTTTTTTGTTGGGCTTTTTTT
>MJUU01051533.1:48202-62678 GCA_002080025.1 Modiolus philippinarum | reverse complement strand
AACAGAATTTCATGAAACTTTGTTTGTAGCAAGGACATCATATGTAGTTGTGCAAATTGTCGGGGATTTTTCATCGTACATTTTTTCCAGGAATTATGCCCCTTTGAACTTAGAAATTTATAGGTGTTTTGACCACATGCTAGTAAGCGCAAAACCTCTTTAACCGTTCAACAGAATTTCATGAAATTTTGTTTGTAGCAAGAACATTATATGTAGATGTGCATGTTGTCGGGGATTTTTCATCGTACATTTTTTTCCAGGAGTTATGCCCCTTTGAACTTAGAAATTTATAGGTGTTTTGACCATATGCTTGTAAGCGCAAGTCCTCTTTAACCGTTGAACAGAATTTCATGAAACTTTGTTTGTAGCAAGGACATCATATGTAGTTGTGCAAATTGTCGGGGATTTTTCATCGTACATTTTTTCCAGGAGTTATGCCCCTTTGAACTTAGAAATTTATAGGTGTTTTGACCACATGCTTGTAAGCGCAAAACCTCTTTAACCGTTCAACAAAATTTCATGATATTTTGTTTGTAGCAAGAACATTATATGTAGATGTGCATGTTGTCGGGGATTTTTCATCGCACATTTTTTCCAGGAGTTATGCCCCTTTGAACTTAGAAATTTATAGGTGTTTTGACCATATGCTTGTAAGCGCAAGTCCTCTTAAACCATTCAACAGAATTTCATGAAACTTTGTATGTAGCAAGGACATCATATGTAGATGTGCATGTTTTTGGGGATTTTTCATCCTACATTTTTTCCGGAGTTATGCCCCATTGAACTTAGAAATTGATAGGTGTTTTGACTATATGCTCGTAAGCGCAAGTCCTCTTGAACCGTTCAACATAAATTCATGAAACTTTGTATGTAGCAAGGACATCATATTATGTAGATGTGCATATTGTCGGGATTTTTCATCGTACATTTTTTCCAGGAGTTATGCCCCTTTGAACTAAGAAATTTATAGGTGTTTTGACCATATGCCTGTAAGCGCAACTCTGTAACCGTTCGACATAATTTCATGAAACTTTGTATGTAGCAAAGACATTATATGTACATGTGCATATTGTCGGGGATTTTTCATCGTACAATTTTTCCCGGAGTTATGCCCCTTTGAACTTAGAAATCTATAGGTGTTTTGACCATATGCATTTTGTTTGACTTGTAAGTAAAGTAACTTTTCAGTGATTTTTAAGAGTGATGACATACACTGCACATAATGAGAGGAGGTAGTAATTAAACAGCTTTTCACACAAGTACCTATTTCTGCATTCAAATAGTGAAGGAAAACCCGGTTTGATGTCGTATCGACATCCATTTCTTGTTTTGTTTTGTTTCTGTTTTTTGTTAGTTTATTCTGTCCTTATTTTTTTCATTTTTTTTGTGGTTATTTGTCATTATTTACTAGACAGAATAAACTTTATTATAATTCTCTTCTTCTACTGTTCGGGTTTGTATGTAAAATGTGCTGGAAAATAAATAAAACTTACCAGCGGAAACATAGTTTCACAACATCTAAATTTATGAAAGTTTTCTTTAAACGAGGGAGTATCTCCCTTTTGCACAGCTCTGTCCATACCTGATTTAGATTCTATTGGTAAATTGTTCTCTACCGGATTACACCCATATTTCGGTATGGTTTGATTAGATCTGCACTGAAGAGACATACTAGTAAGTTGTTGAAGTACGCATATGCAGAAACTAAATTTACAGTAGTTTAACTTCGGTATTTTGTTACAAAAATGTACCCCAAAAAAGATGTTTTGTAGGTCCATTGAACATAGTTAAACAAAAACACATTCAAAGATCTCCTCTGAGCCCAAACTTTATCGCTATACTCCTTTTTTGAAATATGTGTCACGTAGGTTCAAAGAGCATCCAAGATACTACCAGCATGGAAGCTCTTGAATAGTGAACATAATTATATCGTCTCATATGAAACTATACTTGGTCACTTTAATCAAACTCGTTCGGCGATCACCTTTTTTGATGTCCATAGATATCAGTCCCTTGTGGAAAAAAATTCAAGATTCTTTTTTTTACTTGATACTGGGATGATCAATTCTTTTAACTGTCTATCTTTCAAAAGCAATTGCTGTTGAGTTGCTACCAGACACTCTCACAATGGAAGAGGAGGTTTGGCGAGCCATAAAACCGATTTATCCCACCATTTCTGATGAAATGCCTGTACTTATTCATGACCATTCCATCTGATTTGTCTTTTTGTCTCATGGACTTCCGCTCTTTAAGTCGTTTCTTTTTACGCTTTATTTCACAATTTATTTCACATTTTGAGCATCAAGAATCGGGGAATCGAAACCAAGACAGTTCTTAGATTCCGAAATCATAGATTTAATGATGCGCATATGAAAAATTCTGAAGTTGACATAGGGAGAAATTAATTTGTTAAAAACTCTCGGATACAAATTTTCTGCTCGAACTGATCTTTAAAGCTGCTTTGAACATACTCCTCTAGTGCCATTAAATGGTTTACTTAGACGTTTATTTGGAATATTTTAGTATCTAATAAAATGAATAAAACATGGAACTATATATTATGAATTTATCGTCGAAGAAGCCCGAAAAACTGCCCAATCTACCGCCCAACTTTGTTTGCAGGGACAATGGACAAATGTCCTGCTAACGGAAGAGGTATAGTTTAACTCATATCAAACAAAAGAAATGTGCGCAAATGAAATATAAAAAAAAGTACGGAAAAAATGTCAAAATTGTTCGCTTATGATAATTTTGCAAAACTGTGCGAATGAAAGGCACCTTTGTATATTGAAATCATTTCAAGAAATAAATGTAATTATGAATTTTGGTTATAATTTTCTAATTGTAGAGATTTAAAGGAAATACAGATGAGAATACGATGGTTACACATATGTTTCAATTTCCAGTTAATGCGAAATGTATTCGTATTATCCCAGAAAATTGGCACAATAAAATATCAATGCGGGTGGATTTAATTGGCTGCACGAATAGTACAGTGACACCATCTACTTCTACAAGTAGCACACCAGTTTCCACCACAACGCAATCACATGTTACACAATCAGTCTTTTTGCCAGGTATTTTTATTTATGTCTGCATAAATATATGTACATCAAATACCAAATAGTGTAACCTATTTGTGCTAATTTTTATCAAATTTATGAAACCTAGATGCGTGGGGAAACTGAAGTATTACTGAAAATTAACCTTTTCCGTGGTAACACCTGAAATTTCTTTTCCTGTCTATTACGGGACTTCTGAGTCATGTTCAACACCGGAATACATTTCTGATACTATACGAAAAAATCTATACATCAATACATTGAGATAGAATCACTGATTAAAGAACACTGTTAAGCAAAGGATGGTTTATATTCAATCTGTTGTAGAAGAAATATTTTCCCATAGACTTACATTGTAAATAAAAAAGTTAATTAAAAATTGAAATGAATTTTCTGAATGGCAAGACAACTATTTTCTATTATTTTGAACCCAGTTGCATCTTTTTATTCTAAATAAACTTAACCTTCATTGCAAAAATAGAAAAATATCATCAGTTTTCAATATCCGGTCAAAAAATTACAGTTTACAGTATTCCGGAAATGCCACCACAGATAGGTCTCACAATTTTATTTGTGCTTCTATGTCTCGAAATCTGTCAAATCATTACTTAATCTGATATGACTGGCAGTAAAAATCAGAAAGTTGAACAAACACTTGGAAAAAATTTTCAAACTTGGTGGAATTATATTAAGTACTACTTTCGAGGACTGTCTCATAGTGGAGTTGTTTATTTACTGGTGTGCCACTTAAGAGAAGCACAAAAAGCTTTAATCCTATGTTTCAGATACCTTATGATGATACACTGGACTTTAATTTTCTCCCTATTTTCAGGGGAGATAATAAAAAAATACAATAAGTGTAAATTTGTGGGAAATTCAAGAGTTTGGTTTGATTTGGTGCATAACATTACAAAAAATGAATTCATATTTTCCCTCAAAAGCAGATAAAAACAAGGCTTTTATGGGATTCAACACAAATATCAGAGTCTATTTAACCATAATGTGTGTTCAAAATATATGGGTGTTAAGTGTTGGAATTTTGCCAATTTTTTTTCCAAAACGGGCAAAATTTATCACAAGATTGGAGAGTTTTACTTATTTTATCCAATTATTTGGTTTTATTTGGAGGTAAATGTGGTGTCTTGAGAAAGTGCATTTTATGTACTTCTAGATTATATAAAGTCTTTAACTAATGAGTTTGTCAGGTGTCTTACAGATACATATCAAAATTATGGACAGAACCAAAATAAATACATAAAAATCTTTTATGGGTTTTCTTATTGCTTTGCTGGGGAAAGTCAGTACAAAATAAAATCATTTCAAAATTTGTATATGAAGAAGAGAATATCAAGTTAAAATTATACAATGTCTAAAAGAGGTAGACCACAAAAAGGACATATCACTTACAAATTGTTGACCCAAACTTCAGCAAAAAAACTACTTATGAACATCCAGATTCACCAATACCAGTTAAAAGACTACATGTATCTACCTTTAAAGATGCTGTACAACTGTCACCAAATGCAGATTTCTACACAGTCTCAGATTGTCAAGGTAATCCTGGAAATGTGCGGTTCTTGCGTCCAATTACAGAGACACAACAGAGTGGAACAATTCCTACAAGAAAAAGTGGATGATATTACAGGTTACAAAATATAGCATTGTGGGAAGTTATTGGATCTGTTTAATCAATTTCACAAGGAACACTGTGTAAATAGTCAAACATGTGAAACTTTGTGCACACGGGACACAAAAAAAAATGTCAAAAGTGGGGATTTTCACGGCGTCTAGGTCTGAAATGTGAATATTGTAACTTTTGTGGCCGCAAGACCAAAGTTTACATAGAATCTGACAATCCGACTAAACAAGGGCAAACATATTCAACTGTCAATCTAAGAATACATGTCGGACTACAAAGTTCTCCCCTTGGTGTTGAAGGTTTGCGTACATTAATGTTATCGGCCATCATGCGCTTCAATGCAACATATCAGTGATGCTATAACAGACTTGAATGAAAAAGACATGCAAAATCGCAGACAAAAGTTGATCGAACTCAACAAACTAAAAGGATTTGATGGATCTCACCCTATCTCGGTGTTTGGTGATTCAAGGTACAACAACAGACTGGAAAGTGGTGTAGGGAACACTAGAAACATGTCGGAGTTCCGTCGCAAGATTTTAAAAAATGTAGAATTCAGCAAACAGATGTTTCCAGGAGCCACCGAGCAAGAAAAGGAGAGGATCCGAAAGCAGTTTGCTCTAAAAGTAACAAAGCGATGTAGCACAGAAGTCCAGTTTGCACATCAAGAATTTGGGGAAACATTTCAAGGATCATACGAAAGTTGAGTTATACAATGGATGCTATTGTAAACTGTTTGACCGGCATATGTGAGAAAATGTGCCTGAAACATTCTTTTGTATGTGCAGGGGGTAAAAACAGAAAATGGAGTGCTAAATTTCTACCCGCCGGTGCAAGTTTTACTCCAAATAAGAACGATAAACAAAAATTAAGGGATTTTGTTCTTCTCCATCTTGGTCCTAAAGCACTGTTGAAAACTAAACTTTACACAAACACTAAAAAAAATGAAAGTGTGAACCGAACATTAACAAAGACAAAATTCTAAGTTTGGTACATGGCGACGCATTTAGCCTTTCTGGTTCATAGTGCAGTACACATGAGGAACTGTGGTACAGCAGACAGTATTCGCGCCCGATGTGAAATGATAGGAGCAGAAATCAAAGATAATGCTGTAAATGGGGAATTAAACAAAACTGAAAAGAGGAATGCCTAACATAAAAAGAGAAAATTGACAATAAAGAAAGAATGGCCTATTTGAGACGTTAAAGGTACAATATGCTGGAAATTCCTGTTGACAAACACTCGATTTACCAAAAAAACATTCTTGATCCAGAATTTAAAAATGATCATTCCAGTATGTGTGCAAAGAGACAAAAAACTTTCCGAATGACACTGAAAACTTGCTAACTACAGGATGCAGTCTCCGTATGGTGAATGGTTTTTAGAACACCTGTGTTCAGATAAACAGTTTTGTCGTGCATTTTTTACATGTGTAGGCTCGAAACTAAGATGTAAAATGTTAACACACTGCTTTGAATGACATAATGTGAAACATGGTTATCAGGTGGCGCAACTGGACTGAACGGTCAGAAATCACTTAACGAAGTTTTGCACATGCATTGGTTTAAAACGACTTTTTTCCTGGCAATTTAACATCAGTTACAGTGTAACCAGCCTTTGTTTTCCTTCCAAGATATAAAATGCAATTATTATTTTAAGTTTTTTTCCCATAGACTTACATTGTAAATAAAAAATCATTGAAAAATTGAAATGAACTTTTTGAATGGCAAGACAATTATTTTCTATTATTTTAAAGCCAGTTGCATCTTTTTATCCAAAAAAAACCCAAATCTTCATTGTAAAAATAGAAAAATATTAGCTGTAAAAAGTTCAATATCCGGTCAAAATATTACAGTTTACAGTATTTCGGAAATGCCTCCACAGAGGGTGAAAGAATATGGATCTCACAATTTTTTTGTGCAATCCTACATATTTTCATTGTCAAATCATTATTTAATCTGAAATGACTGGCATTAAAAAAAGTAAGAAAACATTTTCACACTTGGTGAGGACTGTCTCATAGTGGAGTTTTTTTTTATTTACTGGTGTGCCCCTGTAGTGCTTCAAGTTAATTGTTTTTCGTCAATTAAAATTTAGTTAAAGACTTGTTCTGTAGGGACAATTATGATTGTACGCTTCAGTTTCATAACTATTTCGTTTTTATGTGGTATATATTAATTTCAATAGATCAAGAATCCAGTCACTCCGTCTCACTGGTATTCGAGGAGATCTTTTCCGCCTTCAATTACACGAGAGTTCCTTTCTCCGAAGTCCCGTATTGAAAATTGCATTGACATTGTGGAACTGCCATTGTTTTGAAGCTTTTGATTTAATTACAATGACTTGCTTTAGCAAAAATAGGTTTTTTTACTATCAAATATACACTTCAGCCTAGTATCTTTATAATGGTAAACTAGTATTTATATCTTAGAATGGTAGCAAGTGCCTGTGTGTGAGCCTAGTTTGTACAACCTCATTTGCATTTGCGGCTACTCCTCCCATCATCTGCTTCAGCCTTATAAGTATTTTTACTGGCGTCCGACATTCATTTAAAGGGTAGGAATAGTTTTGACATTGATCGATACCTTTATGTATTATAGTAAAATTGTTGCTAGGAGCTGTCTGAACCTAAAACTGAAGTATAATCAGTTTCCTTGTTCAAATAAAAAAAAACTTCATGGTAATCACTGGGGTCGAAGTGCGTATCCAGAATTTCCTTATTTACGTGGATGGCATTTAATTTCTATAAATACGACTCGATTAAGTGCATTATTGGCGTTAATGTGCACCTTTTTGCAGTCAATTTTTTATTAACGCCAAAAAGGTACTTAATCGAGTCGCATCTATAGAAATTAAATGCCATTTCGTAAATAAGGAAATTCTCGATACACACTTTGACCCCAGTTGTGATATTAAGATCAAATCGTTGAGTTTCATTTTGAGTAATTCGGGATTTGTCTGATGTATATTGGCTTTACACTTTAACGTTTTGCATGTTAAAATAAATGCCATTTTATCCTTTATGAAATATTTTGAAACCGTTCCTGCAAAACATTCTATTTCAGAAAGGAATACCATTGAATAACTGTAGAAAAATGTGTTACCCGGGTCATAGAAAACCTAGGAAGGAATAAATAAAACTTTATGAAAACATCATTTAATTATTATTGAAAAATACCGAGGTTTTACAAATAATGGGGTTTCCTGATACCGTAGTATTCCTAAATAAAAAGTAAATACAAATTTAAGAAAAGGGGGTATCTTTTACAAGTGTTCAAAACAAAAACATTTCTAATGACAATTATTTCTACTCCTTATATGTATTTCAGGAATATGCACCACCAATCTTTTAACCAGTAACACATCGCTATCTTCCAGTATTACAGCATCGAGTGTAAAGGATAAAAGTAGTACTTTTGTCAGTTACAGCCCGGATAAAGCACTTCTGTATTCTCAAGAACAAGTTAATATTAACAGTAATAAGTTCATGGGTGGATGGAGTCCACAGACGTCAAACGTTAATCAGTATGTTCAGGTAATCAAGAAAAGATAGTGAATCAGTATGTTCAGGTGAACAAGAAAAAAACGTGAATCAGTATGTTCAGGTAAACAAAAGAAACGTGGATCAGTATGCTCAGGAAAACAAGGCAAAAAACGTGAATCAGTGTGTTTAGGTAAACAAGAAAAAGGAGACGGTAAAGATATGAATCAGTATTAGATCTTTTAAATACTCCTGCGATGAATAACCGGGTTCATATGGTTTTACGCTTGTTCGTCTGTCAGCATGGAGGTACATGACTCCTATTACATTTTTAGTTTGTTTTAGTTTTGTTTTGTTTTTGTGTAGTTCTGTTTTGTTTTTTTTGTTTTTTTTTCTGTAATTTTTTATGCAATTTAGATTTTTTTTCTGTAAATTTTATGCAATTTTGTTTTTGTTTGTTTAGTTTGGATGTTTTTGTTTGTTTGTTTATTAAGGGGAGAATGGGGGTATATGTTGTGTTAGTTAGGAATACAACTTTAGTGCATTTTTTCTTTTTCTAACTACTTAATTTTTGAGTGAATTAGTCATAGGAGGTTCATGGTTTGTATACACAGATCCTAGGGTAGTTCAGCAGGTCATTCTCTTGGAATAAAAATTTATGTAGCGAGAAGTTGAATGTCGTATATAAAAAGTCAAGAACTCTTTTCAACGTAGCACAAAAATGTGATAATTTTTTTAACACAGATATATGACCAATTTTTTCAGTATATCACGAATATATGACAAATCTATTCAAGCTTACACAAACATCTGACTATTCCATTCAACTTATCACAAAAAGATGACTTAACTTTCAAACATAACACAAATATATGACTAATCTTTTCACATTAACACAGACATATGACTTATCTTTTCAACATAACACAAACATAAGACTTATCTATTTAAGTTAATACAAATATATTACAACAATCAAAGCGTTGTTCCTTTTGCTTAATCTTACCACGTATTTATAGGGATTTTGTCCCATGTGCATTTACTCCATATCCCTTCATTTGTTTATATTACATTTTTTTCTAACATAATACAATCATATGAGTACTTAACTGTTCAACTTAACATAAGCATATGAAAACTATTTTCAATTTAGCACAAACATATGTCTAATATTTTCAACTTAACACAAACATAATTATGACTTATCTTTTCAACATAACACAGTTTTAACTTAACATAAACGTATGACTAACACAAACATGATACATAATAATTATATCCTTTCAATTTAACACAAACATATGACTAATGTGTTTAACTTAACACAAATATATATTCTACCTTTTCAACTCAACACAAACATATAACTTACCTTTTAACTAAACACAAACATATGGCTTCTCTTTTAAACATAACACTAAAGGCCGGAACACACGATTAGATTTGTATTATAAGATATGTATTATGAGATTTTTGTATTATAAGACTTTGTTGTACACATGCTAAGATAAATCTTATCAGATTTTTAAAAAAAATGATCAAATTCCTCGTGATTTTTTCCTGCCAAGTAGCGTCAACAATAGAAGATAAAGTTATTTCAACAGTGTCTATTAATTTGCTATGTGCAGCAATTAAATTATTGAAAAGGAGAAAAGCTAAAGGGAAATGCTGGACAAGACCTTAGATCAAATGAAGAGATTTTACTTGGTGCACATAATGCATTACTGGATAAGTTAAGAAGGCTTTACATGTGTATTTTGTATTGCATACACACAGATATATGACCCCAAGATAGATCATTTGATTGGATTAAAACAAAAGGTCAGCTAAGATTTGTATTAAGAATAGAGCATTGCTCTATCCTTAATACAATCTCATAAGATTCCAAAAATCTTATAATACAATGTATTAAGGATGTGCACACTGTAAGATTTGTGTTATAATACAATCTATTAAGGATTTACACACTGTAAGATTTGTATTATAATACAATGTATTAAGGATGTACACACTGTAAGATTTGTGTTATAATACAAATCTTATGAAACAAATCTTATGGTGTGTACCGGGCTTAACATATATGTGATCTGTTTAACTTAACACAAACATAATATAGGTGATCTGTTTAACTTAACACAAACATAATATAGGTGATCTGTTTAACTTGACACAAACATACGACTTATCTTTTTCACGTAACACAAACATATGGCTTATCTTTTAAACGTAATACAAACATATGGCTGATCTGTGTAATGTAATACAAACACGTGGCTGATCTGTTTAACTTTACACAAACATATGGCTAACCTGTTGAACTAAACACAAACATATGACTAATTGTACTAATATATGACTAATTGTTTCAGCATAACACGAACATATTACTAATTTATTCAAGCTAACACTAACATCTGACTAATCTTTTCATTTACTCACAAACAGATGACTTAACTTTCCAACATATCACAAATATATGATTAACCTTTTCACATTAATACAAAAATATGACCAATCTTCTCAACAAAGCACAAAAATAAGACTTATCTATTAAAGTTAATACAAACGTATTACAATTTGTTCAACATAATGTTAATCTTGTCAACTTAACACAAAGATACGACTAATCTTTTCAACCTTAAACAAGCATACAACTTATATTTTCAACTTAAGGTGGTTTGGCAGTATTCCGCCACATCGTGCTTTGATAAGTACTTTCTATTAAAGAAATAATTATGTAAACATTTGAAAATTTGGACAAATCTTAAAAACATTTCGCTTAAAACACAATAATGTACCCATTTCTCCAAGTCTAGCACTCATTTTAGAATAAAAATTCAAAATAGTATTTATACTTTAAAATTCTTTGGAGTGAAAATTTAAACAAGGGAAGTAATTTCAAAAAAATTTCTGATGGATTCTGCTTATACCCCCGAGCCACCTTAACACAAACATAATTATAGCTAATTTTTTTCGACTTAACACAAACATGTAACATAGTAATTATCCTTTCAATTTAATACAAACATGTTTTCAACTTATCGCAAATATATAATCTACGGCCCTCATCAACATAACACAAACATATGGCTTATCTTTTTAACTTAACACAAACAAATGGCTTATCTTTTTAACTTAACATAAACATATTACTTGTCTTTTCAACATAACACATACAAATTACTAATATTTTAACGCAACTAAATAAATTGACTTGTCTTTCCAAAATAACACAAACATATGACTTTTTTAATCAATTTTACACAAACATATGACTAATTAATTTGAGTTGTCGAAATGCGAAATGCATATGCAGAAACTAAATTCACAGTTACTTCAGTATTTTGTTATTTAACTTAACACAGATATATATATTTCCAATCTTTTCACACAAATATATGACTACTCATTTCAAATAAACACAAACATCTAATTAATCTTTTCAACTTAACACAAAATATATGACCCATCTTATCAATCTTACACAAGCACCTGACTATTCTTTTCAAAAAGGGGAAAAATCTGTTTGCATTTATCATTTCAAAATACAGTTGTACCTCGATGGATCGATCTGCAATAAACAAAACACCATGGATGTCTCGACCCTCTTTCTTGATCCTTTGTTCGAATTTCTCTAATTTCCATCCAGTTTTCACATTTCCTGAATGGTGTGGAAACATTTTTTCTCTTCTCTAGAGAGGAGAACAAGTTTCGTGAAATTTCCCGCCAAATGTATTCGGAATACAATCCTCGGTGTTTTTCGTCATTCATTAGAGAAACAATTTCCACAACTTAAACACGTTAATTATGAAATTTCTCACATCTCTTAAATAAATTTTCAAATGTTTAAAAGCTCGGCAAGCCTCGCTTTCAAATATTTGAAAAATTTATTTAACTCGATGTGAGAAATGTCATAATCAACTAGTTCTCGTTATGGAAACTATATTTAAACACAGATAACCGAAGTGTTTTCATCAGTCCCTTGGGTGTTTGATCCATTTAAGGTAGATCGGTGGTCTTCCGCCATTTTGAATTTGTTATTTATGCTGTTATGGTATTATCTGCTTTTTAAATATGCAAATATTTTTATTTGTAATGAATCAATCAATATTATATCGATAATACAAAATGCAAAGAACCAACATAGACTTGATTTCACACGTCTTTGTCTAATTAGACGAATTATGGCAACTTGACAATTCAATAAATTGGAAGAGGATTTTTTAAAAAGGGGGATAATCTGATAAAAATATTTAACATAGCTATCACTAGGAAAATTCACATTTTACAAATTATAAGGAAAACAAAGGCGGTGACCCCCATTTTTCTTTATATATTTTGAAAGTATGTTTAAAGGTCTAACACATGTGTAAAGTAGAAAGAAATCAATGGAATAGTTTTAAAAAAATCAACAATATACCTGTTTTTTCCATATACATTCATTAGAAATATCTGGTTATTTTGATATCAGTTATTTTAAAAGCAAGCACGGTGACCCCGCTTTTTTTATTATTTTATATCAATGCTTATATAATAATGAAACTTTCCTGTAAAAATAAAAAAAAATCTATGGAAAAAAAATTGGAGTACCCATCTACCTTAAACTCAGCTAACCGAAGTGTTTTCATCAGTCCCTTGGGTGTTTGATCCATCGAAGTTCAACTGTATCACAAACATGAAGTTGTCTTATCAACTTAATACACAGATAAACTAGTACGTGATATCATTTTTTTTATAAGCAGACATTTGTTTCGAAATACCGATTTTCAAAATACCACAAAGAAAAGTCGATATTTTCAACAGTATCTTCCTTTTCAGCAGAACGAAAACATAATTATGTATCATTTTTTAAAGAGAATACGTCAAGTGAATATTATATGTAAGATCTTTCATTATAAAAGAAACCTGTTCAACAGAATACTAACAAAATCATCGATCTGTTCACATAACTACAACTTAAAAACGGACATGTTGCTGGCTTTTGCTAGTGCCGGTACCAAGTCCGGCTGTCCCGAGTTCCTATCGTTGTCTTCGTTTGTCTTTTTTCTTATACGTGTTTTTCTTGTGTAGTTCCCTTGGAAATTGATGCATGTAATTATAATTTTCAGCCATTGTAGGTGTTTCCTGTTATTCATTTTTAACATGTACATCAATTTTTTTAAACAAAACATAAACATATGAAAAATATTTTCAAATTAGCACAAACATATGTCTAATATTTTCAACTTAACACAAACATAATTATGACTTATCTTTTCAACATAACACAGTTTTAACTTAACATAAACGTATGACTAACACAAACATGATACATAATAATTATCCTTTCAATTTAACACAAACATATGACTAACGTGTTTAACTTAACACAAATATATATTCTACCTTTTCAACTCAACACAAACATATAACTTACCTTTTAACTAAACACAAACATATGGCTTATCTTTTCAACATAACACTAAAGGCCGGAACACACGATCAGATTTGTATTATAAGATATGTATTATGAGATTTTTGTATTATAAGACTTTGTTGTACACATGCTACGATAAATCTTATCAGATTATTAAAAAAAATGATCAAATTCCTCGTGATTTTTTCCTGCCAAGTAGTGTCAACAATAGAAGATAAAGTAATTTCAACAGTCTATTAATTTGCTATGTGCTGCAATAAAATTATTGAAAAGGAGAAAGTTAAAGGAAAATGCTAGACAAGACTTTAGATCAAATGAAGAGATTTTATTTGGTGCACATCATGCATTATTGGATAAGTTAAGAAGGCTTTACAAGTGTATTTTGTATTGCATACACGCAGATATATGACCCAAGATAGATCATTTGATTGGATTAAAACAAAAGGTCAGCTAAGAAATTTATTAAGAATAGAGCATTGTTCTATTCTTAATACAATCTCATAAAATTCCAAAAATCTTATAATACAATGTATTAAGGATTTACACACTGTAAGATTTTTATTATAATACAATGTATTAAGGATGTACACACTGTAAGATTTGTATTATAATACAGTGTATTAAGGATTTACACACTGTAAGATTTCAATGTATTAAGGATTTACACACTGTAAGATTTCAATGTATTAATGATTTACACACTGTAAGATTTGTATTATAATACAATGTATTAAGAATGTACACACTGTAAGATTTGTATTATAATAGATTTGTATTATAATACAATATATTAAGGATGTTCACACTGAAAGATTTGTATTATAATACAATGTACTAAGGATGTACACACTGTAAGATTTGTATTATAATACAATGTA
>MJUU01051533.1:8789-30253 GCA_002080025.1 Modiolus philippinarum | reverse complement strand
ATAAATTGTTAATACTATTTATTTCATCATTTAATATTTTTTCTAGTGTGGTCGAGCCTTCGGCGCGACTTGCGATTTCAGTTCGAAACCTCGTATACAGCTTTAGCTCTTCCCACTTCCGCTTCAGAACGAAAAGTGTTTACAAGTACCAACCATCGTTCGCTTCGCTCACATTGGGTTGGTAAAAAACAGGTACAACCTGAAGATGCGAGCGGAGATGACTACATCGGCAGGGTATCGGGTCCGTTCGCCCTAATTACATGTTCGCCCTGGGTTCGTTCGCCCTGAGTCCGTTCGCCCCTAGAGTTCGTTCGCCCTATTTTTTTCTTAAAAGGTATAAAGCTTAATCCTAGTACTGTAAATTATGGTATAAATTTTATTTAATTATATTTCAGTTACAAAGTTAATCTCAAACTTTGAAAGATGTGTATTATTTGGTCACAAGGGATTAAAAGTTGATTAATGTCCTTAATTTGATCTGTTTTTATTAATTAATCATTAGTCTAAATTACTTTTGAATGTAATTAAATGTTGATCAGGTATAATTATTTATAATTACTAGGCCATTAATTGTCTTTGATGGATTTATATTAGGCCAGTTGAGAACAATGCCAACAAATTTCCATTTTAGGTAACATGGAATAATGTTTTTCCCGGTTCTGGATAATGTATACGTAAAGTCTCCGTTTTTTGGATACATGTATATAATTTCTGCTGTACATCCACCATATCGTCAGATTGTCTTACTTCCAATACTCTTCTTGGTTTTTATTAAATGTCAGTGCAAGTAAATTACTATTTCAGCTTTATAACATGTCTATTCTCAACAATTTTGCTAAAAAATAATTATTACGAATATATATAGTGCGAAAAGGTATTAGGGCGAACGGACCCAGGGCGAAAGGGTATTAGGGCGATCAGGTAATAGGGAGAACGTGAATCAGGGCGAACGGACCCGGATTCCATCGGCAGCAAGTAAAGGGAAAAGGGGAAGACAAATCTAAAATTCTAAAATAAAAAATGACAAAGACGAAACAAATGCAAACAAAATTGAATAAGATCGCTTCAAAACTAAAACACTAGGGCCTAAGGCTGCGTTCAAGACAAAGTTGCCCATTATAAGCTTCTTTATAAGCTCCATCAACTTGGAGTCAAAGGCAGAAATCTAAAATGGATTGAGGGCTTTCTGAGTAACAGATCCCAGAGGGTGGTGGTAGATGGTGATTTTTCATCATCCATCCCCGTAACATCGGGAGTGCCACAGGGCTCAGTGCTTGGGCCAATCCTGTTTCTGGCCTACATAAATGATCTGCCAGAACAGGTAAGTTCACAAGTCCGACTGTTTGCTGATGACACAGTCATCTACATCACCCTTGACCACGAGGACAGTTCATCAGCACTCCAAAGAGACCTGGAGAAACTGGAACAGTGGGAGTCCCTCTGGGACATGGAATTTAATCCGGGTAAGTGTCAGGTTATCCATGTATCCACATCTAGATGCCCCAGACTCACCAGCTACCGATTACATGGGCAAGAGTTAGAGTCCACATCATCCAGTAAGTATCTCGGTTTGGATATATCTGATAACCTGAACTGGAGTCAACACATAGGTAGGGTAACCAGTAGAGCTAATAGCTCACTTGGCTTCCTGCGTCGGAACATCCCAACAAGGAACACTCAGCTTCGGGCTGCGGCTTATAAAGCTGTGGTACGTCCACAGCTTGAATACGCCGCAAGTGTTTGGGATCCTCATACAGGTGTTCTAACCAGACAAATTGAGGCAGTCCAACGCAGGGCAGCTAGGTGGGCATGCTCAGACTTTCAAAGGACATCAAGTGTTACAGGTATGTTGAACGCCCTCAATTGGAGAACTCTGGAGCAGCGTAGAGCAGATGCAAGGCTTATACTCATGTACAAAATAGTACATGACCAGGTAGCTATTCCCTCAGTGCAGCTTGTACGTCCGTCCAGAATATCCCGATCATCACACAGTTATACCTTCCGTCAACTGCAGGCAACAAAAAATATTTATAAGTACTCATTTTTCCCTCTGACCATTGTACAGTGGAATAAACTGCCCGAGAGTATTGTATCATTGCCAGATGTAAATCAGTTTAAACTGGCAGTGAGCAAACTCTACCACCAGAAACCATAGATTGCATGATGCTTTTACCTTTTAATTGTAAATACTGTTTTTTCTTACCTTTTATCCTTACACTAATGTTTTTAACCCTGTCTTCTTTTCATACATTTTTAAAATTTTTTATACTATATTCTTTGAACTTTTTTACTTTTAACCTGCTGCGCACCCTGTTCAGAGTACTCTAATAAGAGGGCGAACAGTATTGAGAGATAGATAGATAGAAGACGCCTGTTCTTGACACAAGTGTGTTTACTCAGAATGATCGATATGAACATCTAGAATACCAAGATCACAACACTCAGAACAAACTTTTATTCCGAGAACATGCTCCTGCTTTGAATAGGTTGGGCATTATCCTCAATATTAGGTATTATACCCATTTTCAGGGATAACACCTAAAAGTAGGTATCATATTTACAATGTAAACATTTGTCAAACAATCAGTTGACCATAGTGAATGCCTGAAAGCCAATCAAGTGTCAGCTAACCATGACTGAGTACGTGCTCACTTCTGTCATCACTCAAGATGATTCTGGTACTATTCTTTGGAATTCATTACCTATTAATATAAAAGATATAAAAAAACTAGAGGTTTTCAAAAAGAAAGTATCTGATTATCTTTTGACACTTCAACAATCTTCAGCTTAGTCATGACATGCCCAAAACAGAACAGCAGAATATGTGTTACATTCTTGTACTTCGTATAAATATAGGAATATGTTTGTTTTTGTAATATTGTTTTATTTGTTCTACATGCTTTTACTTTTGAAGGCCACAGGGGAGATTAGCAACTATGTTAACTGTGTTACCTTCTTGAAATAAAGAATATTTTATTTATAAGATGTCAAAAGGGTCAATTTTATCTTTTATGACTGAGATTGGTAGGTCAAAACATCAGATTTGAATGCAAAAGAATTCTAAATTAACTATAGGGGAAAAAAGTTGACAATAATTTTATCATTTTAAAAAGGAATGTACAACTTTGGCCATCAGTTGATGAGAATATGTTTTACAGAACATGCCCTTTTGTAGTTTTGATATTTAATTATCCAACAAACAGATGAAACCCTTGAAATTAGGGACTCGTGTATACCCTATTTTTGGGGATTATACCTATAATCGGGTGTGATACTCAAATATGAGGATTGTTCCCAACCTGTTGAAGTGGTGTGTGTTCCTATAACGGAAATCAAGATGGTTACTGATGGAAACAATTTTGATGGAAACAATTTTTTTTAAAGAGATCAAATGTTTTTTGTTCGTTTAATCCATACCTGTCAACCTCCAATGACCCAAAATCTGGTCATGACCTGCATTCGATAGTAAAAAATCTGGTCATTACACGTGACAAACTTTTTTCATCAAAATTATTCTATTATAAATGTGTGACAGACTTTTTTCAACATAATTATTTACTTATCGAGCAATTTATTTAAATATACTTAAATACTCACTTGCTACCTACTTATAAACAACAGACATGATAATTAAATTTCATGTCTATTGAATACCTTTGGCTTTGTTTCACCTTTTCTGATTACCATTTTTACTTGGACCAAAACTGGGCATAATGTGTCAATTTTCAATTCTGACCTAAAATCGTTGTTGATCATTGTAACTGTCAAAAAAGATCACTGTCTGATTTACTAATTACCAGGTAGCTTGATTTTAACCAACGCCCCAATCAAACGTTTATTTCCACCGCAAACACTTGTAAAGCTTTTCCGTTTTGTGGGGTTGTTGACGACATTGCTGGTCCAGAAATCGGTCTTTTCCATTGAGTTGGAGACATTCCCAGTACACTCAATAGGTGTAGTTATCTTAAAAACGGCTCATCAAACTCCTTAATAGCTTAATAATAACAATAGGAGACAGTATACAAGCCGATAGAGTAAAAAAAACCAAAAAAACACACAACCAGAAATGTAAATACGAACATTAATACACAAAACATTATCGGAAATCAAATCTGGGTGAACATGGGTGACGACTTTGATTCTCTGGTTATTTAACAACCCGATCTGGTTACTTCATCTCATCGGTGACCAGTGAAGATATCGGGTCTGACCCTCAGAAATCAGGTGAGTTGATAGGTATGGTTTAATCAACGATGAATATGATATGGTGTTTACATTTTATATAAAACACTGTAAAAAGTAAACTTAAAACAAAAATATATTTCTAAGCATATAAAATAAAAAAAGAACCATTTATAAGACATCATAAAAGACCAAAGGAAAAAATATTACATGATTGTGGCATGTTTGTTCGTGTGAGAATATTTCTCATACATTTACTAATTCATTTATTTTTCAACTTGGCTGTTCAATATTTTCAATTTTTCATTAATTCTGATCTTCATCTACTCTTCACGACTGATCTTTTATCGAAAAGCCATATAATATAGTTCCTTATAAGTCATTATAATGATTAAGTATGAAAAATTATTTTCATTGCGATGTTCAAATGAAATAAATGTGTATTGAAAAGTTTTTTTTAAAAGATTTTACATCCAAGTATACAATTTTACGTATTTAAAGTTTTGATAACTAATGGTATTACTATGTGTAAGGAACGCAATATATATATATATGTAATGCTTCAGACTTTAGTTGGCCTAAACGAAGTTGAGAGGGACTATTGGAGTACCGTCGGTGTCCCTGTCCGTGTCTGCGTCCGTATCCCCATCCGTGTACGCATTTGGGTATATCATGGGAACTTTGAAGGGTTGGTTCATCAAACTTTGTATGCAGGTGCATCTTGGGTTGACTCACAGCCTCAAGCAAAATTAGGTCTCTTTGACTTATAATATTTTATGCTTGATTGACTTACATTTAAGTTTACGTCCGAGTTCATATCTCAGTTACTTTATATGGTAGGATCATTTAGCTTGCATGTGCAAGCATCTTTGGCAGTAGGTCAGCATCCAGGCAAAATAGGGTCACTTTGACCTACATTTTCAACATGACTGACTTACCTTCAAATTTACATCTGAGTTCATATCTCAGTTACTGTACATGGTAGGATCATCTAACCTTGCATATGCATACATCATGGATGATACATCAGCATTCAGTCCAAACTTGGTCACTTTGACCTACATTTTCTGCTTGATTTATTTACATTTAGATCCCAATCACTGTACATGGTAGTGTCCTCTTACCTTGCATATACATGCATCTTGGATGATACATAAGCATCCAGGATAAATTGGGTCCTTTTGACCTACATTTTCTGCTTGATCAACTTACACTCAAGTTCTTAAAAGAGTAAAAATCTCAGGCAAGCTACAATGGAGTATAATCTAACATTGTATTTGCATGTATCTGAGATGGTACATCAGAGTCCAGCCTCCAGGCAAAATTGTGTCATTTTGACCTGCCGGTATTTTTCTGCTTGATGGACTTATCATTAAATTTAACATTATAGTTCAATTTTCAGCTACTGTATGTTGCTTGTTAAAAAAACTTAGATATATATGCATCCATCTCTGATGTTCAGCAGCATCAAGTCAAAGTTATATTATTGTGACCATGTGCCACAACCAGGCAAATTTTGTAATCGTTGATTACCTATGTTTTGTTATGGTCCATTACTCAACAAATATTCATTGACCAATCAACTGACAAAACTTCCTAATTCCATCTCAATTCAGTGACCAGGAACTCAAACCTGATTGACATAGGTAATCTGTTGCCATAAATTTGTCGGAGGGGCATCGGTATCTTATAGACACATTCTCTAGTTTCATTGGTATTTGCAGTTTCACATCAGAATGAAGGTACACTTACATTTTAATAAAAAGTAGCATCTAATCCCCCATTCATGCTACATAATAATTAATCACTCTTTTTTTTTGAAAACAAGAAAGTAAATCAGACATCAACAATTTTCAAGTGTAGGGGGTCACACACATGAACATGAGAGACGGTCAAAGATTTGACCAAATATATTTTGTTGTATGTTCATCAAGTCAAGGTCTACATTTCATCCTCATGATTGAAATTGGCTTGTTTGCCAGCATTTCATCAAAGATGCCTGTACCACAAGGGAACTTAATTAAACATTTGGCCATTCAAAGATCTTCTGCTCTGAAACTAGCTTCCTCACCAATAGGAATCATACTAGGTCACATTGTCCTTGACTGGTCCCCTTTAAAAAAATGTGCCCTGTAATTCCCCATCAAATCTAAGATGGCCACCAGTATGGAACATAGTTTAGCATTGAACCTAATAGAAAAGCATTCAAAGATCTTTTCTGAAGCCACAATTCCTATTTGAACCAAACTTATAGTCACAATAGTTCTTTTCTGGTAAAAAAATATGTCCAGCAAGTTGTTACCTAATCTAAGATGGCTGACATTGAATCCTATTTGAAAACACATTCAAAGACCTTTATCTCTGAATTTTCTTTTAGTGGTCCTCTTTAAAATAAATTGTGTTTGTCATCCAAGATGGCAGCCAGTATAGAACTTCTTTAACATTTGACCATATGGGAAAACGCATTAAGAAATTTTCTCTTCTGATACTACTTAACCAATAAAAACCAAACTTGGTCACAACTGTCCTTATTTGGCTTTCTTTGAAAATGTTATCTGGCAAGTCCATGTCATATCCAAGATGGTTGCCAGCCGGGAACATAGATTAACATTGAACATAAAAGGAAACCTGATTGAAAGACCTTCACATAGCAAACTAGAAACAAACATGATCACAAATAGTCCTTGGGTGATCAATTTAAAAAAAAAATTGTTCAAGATGTCTTCAACCTTATCCAAAATGGCAGTCAGTAGGTAGTGAACATAGTTAACATTGGACCCAATTGGAAATGCATTCAAAGATCTTCTCCTTTCAGACAAATCGAAAAGTTTAGAGACCCTGCAAGACATTCGGTCAGGCAAATAAGGATAAGCTGCCAGACCGAAGATAAATTTACAGGACCTACTGTTTCATCACATATAAGAAATGTCAACTTTTTACCTGACATTTGGTCCTGTTTGGCTGATAATTTTTGTTAGACCGACTCAAGTTTTGCCTTATTTGTCCTTCTGTCAGGCAGTTTTCGATATGTCTGTCCTTTGAAGCTGCATGACCATATTAAGTCACAATAGTATTTTGGCGGTCCCCTGATTTTTGTATTTGTACAGCATCCAGAATTGCTTCCAATTAAACATAGAACTCTTTGGTAAAGGCATTCAAAGATCATCAACCCCTGTCACATTGGGTCACATTACATCCAGGTCCATTAACATACTACAAATTGAGGCCCTTTATCATGTTGGTTATTTAGACTGTTTATGTAGGTAATGTACCAGGTAGGCCATAATAAAAAAACTTCCTAGATTCTCATTCCCATCTGCCTTGATTTTTTTCACCCGCCCCAAAAAATTTTATTTTGATTCTTGGCAAATTTGGGTAAATTTCCTTTCAAATGGCAGCATTTTTTTTAAAAAAGTTGATAAATTATATAAAATGAAATTTGACAACCCGCACCAAATTTTGAGAAAAAATGGATGAGAATCTAGGAATTATTTTATAATCACCCAAGCTTCAGGCTCTTGAGAATCTCTAGTTTATATTTTGCACACATAGGTAGATACCATTACAACAAACACAAAAATATCTTTGCTTTAGAATTCTTTAAAGGAACAATGCGCATTCTAATATGACGTCATTTAATTGCCTTGTGTCCATAACCGTGGTAAAATCCGCATATATTCGTGGGTATTGTCATGACAAATGACGGTACTTTTGATAACGTCATAGACCATTTAACGACAGTTTTTGCAGCGTCATAGAAGAAAACGTCATACTTTACGGGGTAGGACGGCTGTTTCACCTATGAATACAAAGACGACTTCATCTCTTCTATACCCTGTAAATGTCATATTAGAATCGAAATAATTCACAGGAGCGTGAATATATGTTGATTTTACCACGGGTTTGCCCTTTATGTCTATATTTTACCCCTCGCATACCCTCAGGGTAAAATATTTGCCATAAAGGGCCAACCCGTGGTAAAATTGCCATATATTCACGCTCCTGTGAATTATTTCTTCAATAAACAAATCAATAGCTAAATAACAAACACTGAAATTTTATTGTGACTGAGTTCAAGTGAATTTGTGTCACTGTTACTTAAGCTTTTAATGTCATGGTTTTATTTTTTATTACAGGTTTACTAAGAACCTTTCTCCAGACAAGATTAACTTGAGTACTTTGAAAGGAGAAGGAGAACTGTCAAATTTGGAACTTGATGAAAAGATTTTAATGGAATTATTGGATTTACCAACATGGATGAGGTTAAAACAAGCTGTCTGTAACAAAGTATCTATAAAGGTAAAGTTTTTTCAGGTTTGTAATTGATGTTATTATCAAGATAAGCAACAAGGACAAGTCTCTTCAAAGTAGATTATCAAAGAAACAGCAAATTTAAAAAAAGTCTTATTGACATGGAATCGAGATATATGTATGGCAATGCCCATGGTTGCAAGAATTGAAACACACAAATGCATGGGCATTTTAGTTTCAAAACAACTAAAAAATAGTACATAGCAGGAGCAGATAGATTTTGAGTTAAGGAGGTTGCATTTGAAAAAAGGTGCCCAGTGTAGTTAGGTGCAAAATTTTTAGACAAATATTGGCCAAAGCTGATTTTACCTTAAAAAATTATATCTCTTCTGTGTTAGGGGGTTAGCACACACTATCTTCACGCCACCTCCTAAATGCATGATGCATAAAATTCAAGTTAAACTGATTAGATACCAAACAGAAATCAATGAACAGATATTTCAACAAGAAGGAATACTGTAAACCAACTTATTTTCGCGACTTTTGCGTGAGTGAAATTATCACGAAAATAAATCGTCGCGAAAAATTCATATCTTTATATAAAATCATTAACAAAAATAGAAAATCAAGAAAATTAATCTCTGCTAACTTCACAAAAAAGAGACAAACGCAAAATAAAGTAGCCGCGAAAACAATTTGGTTTACAGTTCCTAATTAGTGGAACAACAAACAGTAGGAATGATGTGAAATAACTAAACATAAGCAAATAAAAATGCAGGAATACCAAATACAGTTAAACTTCAATGGCTCAAACTACAATTGGATATCTCATACCCCTTTTCTGGTCCTGTGTTCTAGTTTAAACATAGCTTGACCTTGATAGCATGAACACTTCTTAAACTCAAACGGTTTTCATTGGTCCCTTAAGTGTTTGAATAATCAAAGTTCGACTGTAGTACAAATGCACTGATGAATCACAGAACAATTGGACGGGACATCAAATGGAACAGCAACAGATGTGGAATACAGTAAGAACTGATGGAATACCAAGAGAACAACACGAAACTGATGGAACACAAAACAGAAAATAAATAACAAGAAAACGAAACTCCCAAACAAATACTAATAACAAAAAAAGGAAGAAAAACAATAAAACAGGAAACAACAATGAACAGAAGAAACAACAAAAAGAAGAAAAAACGAATAGAACACAAGAGAAATGGCAAATTTATTCAAAGGAAAATAATTTTGTTTTTGGATTATTGTTTAAAAGATTTATTCAAAGCTTTCAAAATACCATTATTCTGGATCATGTGGTTTTCATGCTATATAGCATTATTTGTTTACTTTTCAGATCCAGTGGACCAATCTGAAGTCTAAACCAATATGTCTGGTAAGATTTGATTTTAATACACTGCACCCTCATTATATTGCCACCTTTTGGATAAGCCTAATTTTTGGTGATAAGCGAGGATGGCAATATATCAAGAAACTTAAATACATGAAAAAACTGATTTTCTGAAAATGGACCCTTGAAATGAGTGGCAAAAGGGACAGCCATTAAAGAGACATAACAAGTGAGCACTGTATTAGCTAATTCCAATATACCTACATGGTGTTTCAGAATACACTGAAGTCAGCAAAGTTATGGTGAAATGCAATGGCACCTGACATTTAAATCAAGAAACAATGAACTGAAGCAAAAAATATTTCTGTGCTGCAGATAACCAGTTCTGTTACTCATATTGTTTGACCTGGTTCAATTACTGTAATGTGTTTTCCATAGGGTCCTATGCTTTTCTTGGTGTACTTATTTTCACGAATTTCGTGGGGAACACTTCTGCAAAAATAAATACCCGCGAATACATATAAATATGTGTAATTAGTAGTAAAAATCACAAGTTTAATGACGATGCTGCGAAATAAAATATCCGTGAACTTGTCAGTGGACGGAAATTTGTGAAAAAGTTTTCGAGAAAAAAAAATACAATTACAGTATTTCATGAGTTTTCCCTTTTAACCCACAGAAAAGACAAAGAAGGTTTGGCCACACCCAGTCTGTTGAATAAATTTGAGTAATACAACCGTGAAAGCTGTTGTGTTGTCAGTGCAAATAAAATCAAAACATTAAAATTCCAAAATGATTTTATGAGTTGCCAGGAAACAAATTGCATAAAAGGTGTAAAATTTTCACCAAAAACAGTATATTTTTAATTCTATAAAATTTTCAGTTGATGTTTTAGACTTGTTAAATATAGGTTTTTTTCTAAAATATAGAATGTAAGGCTATGTTGTGGTACTGGAGAAAATTTGATTTAAAATAACTCCATTATTTATTTTACACTATAAAAACTAGATTTAGTCATCCCTCATGATCATGCATTGCATAGTTGTGGGGAGATTTCTACATGCTGTGCATATGAAACAGCAATTGTAATCTTTGTAAATGTATGTGGAAACTTCAAATACATCAATATACAGTAGAACTTCCATAGCTCTAACACCCAAGGGACTGGTGAAAACATCTAGAGCAAAGGGAGTGTTCAAGATATTGGGGTCGAACTAATAATCATGAACAGAAGGATCACAAAAAGGGTTGGAGGCATCCATGGTGTTCGAATTATTGTATTTCAAGCCACTGAAGTTCTGCTGTATCATATAATCAAGTCCAGGACTGCAGTATGTACTTTTTTGGATATCTCTTTACACTTATCTTTCAGTAATGAAAAGATGTATTTTTGTGTGGCTCTTTTATTGAGTTAAGATGGCTTTATGTTCGCAATTATTGTCTCCATATTCCGCTTTTTTAAGTTTAAGTTAATGATATCCAAATGTTTTGATTTTATCTGCACTGAAGATGCATAAGTTGACAAAATTGCCTTATGTAGAAACTAAATTTACAGTAACTTCGGTATTTTGTTATTTGCTACCACTTGGTCGATGCCACTGCTGGTGGACTGTTAGTCCCTGAGGGTATTCACCAACCCATTAGTCAGAACTTTGGTGCCTAGACCCCAAAACCGATTTTATTTGGAAACTTACTAGATCAAAATTTTAGAAAATTTTACTTCAACCTAAGGAGTATCTCCCTCATGCAAAGCTCTGTTCTTAGCTGATTTTGGCTTTTGATTTGGATCATGTTTGATTATTTGATCTTTATCAGATTTTACAAAGTTTTGGTTAATGATCTTCCAAATGTTTTGATTTGATCTTCAATGATGAGACATAAGTTGTTGAAGTGTCCATATTGCATATAGAAACTAAATTTACAGGAACATCGGTATTTTGTTACTTAATGTGCTGCAGTCCTACCATGCTGCATTTCATTGAGCCTGTTATTGCATGAACTCTATACACTGAAATGGTTAATATCCTTACCTATAAGGGCATACCCAATAGTTTCAGGGGAGATAATAGTGATAATACCAAACACAAAAGAAGGCAATGTTTTCTGGGAATGTAACGTTGATAAATGTAACGTCACAAAGTAATTCCCATTGTTTCCGAGGGAAAGCTAATTTGTGCCTTCACCATAGTTGCCAACTCACATGATTTACGCGTATAACACACGCTTTTTCAACGGTTTACACGCGTAGATTTTGTCACACGGCATGTACACGCTTTTCCAAACTTCACACGCCATCACACGCTTTTTGTTGTTTACGTTTTGGGTTTTTAGCGATATCGCGGTTTTCGTGATTCTCTGGACTTTTCATGAGCGTACACTAGGGTAAATTGTAAAACTTCGATGATATATTGAATCGTAACTCGTATCAATTTCTTGGTTGGTTACGCCGACTAAAGACACGAGTGCAATGAGAAAACCATAGTTTTGTTCCTAATTCGTGATACCAAGACAAAATTTGGGAGTCCGGGTTTGATTTGAAAATAAAAGATACTCTTCAAAATGGGTCCAAGATCATTACCTCCTTATCAGCTACAGGAAATTCGGTGAATGATGGGGTCATCAACAAGGGCAAGGCTTTACTAACTTTCTGGCTTGTTTTCATGTAAATTCAAACAAACTTGTAATTGTTTTGAATATGTACCTAGTCATGCATGATCAGCTTGTTCTAAAATTAGCAAAACAGGCAAATATTGAATACAATGGGAGTTTATACTAGAAATTTGGTTTTCATGTAAATTTGTGAATCATTGGTACACTTATCCGAAAGTATGTCACGCATTTTTACACGCTTTTTGGTATATCATATCATGTCATGACATGATTTTTCATTGTCAGAGGTTGGCAACTATGGCCTTCACGTCAGGTTTGGCGGACTTTATGGGTGTTAACGATGGGCGATTTGTAAAAAGTTGCATATTTCAATGATTTACTAGGAAACGAACTCGGTGACCTATGTGGTTGTTGAGATTTTTGAGTAGCATATTGTTAGAAGTACATGATATCAAATTTTCGTAAAATCGACAATATGAGAAATCTGTAAAATATTGTAAAATTGAATTTGTAATGGGGACATTTTATGCCACTTTTACCATGAAAAGGGCTATAATTCATTGATTTAGAGGAATAGAACATACTTTCTCATATAAAATTATTTTTTCTGTAAGTCTTTAAATCCTTGACTTTGTTTATTGTCACTTTGGTATCGATTAGATTGAAATTATTTTATCCATTTTTTTTTTTCAAACTATAACTTGATTTTTCTTTAAAAAAAGCAAAACTAACCAATTTTTAACCTTGATTCCCATGGAAACAAGATTGGTGACCCATTATTTTCTTGTCATTTTTGGAATCCTCAGTACTTGTTTCATAATATACCTGAAAATTGTTAAAATGACAATATAACAAGAAACTGTTGGATATGCCCATAAGTGCAGGGATAAGATTTTGAATGATTTGATTAATTCTTTTATTTCAGTACCTTGATGAAGTTATCCTGGAAGTAGAAACCTGTGAAGAACCAAGACCCCCCAACAACCCAGCTCATTTAGCAAGTTATAGGTTTGTATGTCCAACAACCCAACTCATTTTCACAGATTTGCATGTATTAAAATGACTCCTTCAATTGGCCCTGTTTACTGAAATACAATTTTTTGATCACCTGGCTATAGCCAATGTGAGCTTTTGCCATCACTTGGTGTCTGTTGTCCGTTTGTCGAAAACTTCTCATTCAAAAATATTCTCCTCTGAAACCACTTTGCCAATTGGAACTAAACTTGGTCACAATTACTTCGGTGGTTACCTTTAAAAATTGTATTCGGCAGGTCTGTTCATAATCAAGATGGCCTCTAGGGTGGAACATAGCTTTAACATTGAACCATTTGCAAAGTACATTCCATATTCTTCTCAGCAACTACTTGTCCAATAAGAATGAAACTTAGCCACAATGATCCTAAGATGGTCCCTTCCATAAAAGGCATCTGGCATGTCCATACCTTATCCAAGATGGTCAGAAGCAAGGAACATAGTTTAAAATTGGGTCCTATGGAAAACACATTTGATGATAATCTTCTCAGAAACTACCCATCCATTTAGGACCAAATTATTGGTTGGTCACTATGGTCCATAGATGGGCCCTTCTGATAAAGGTATTCGGCAGGTCCAAGATCCTAGATGGCCGCCAGTGGAACATAGTTTCAACATTGGACCCTAGGAAAACACATTCAAAGATCTTCTCAGAAACTACTTGTCCAATTGGAACTAAACTTAGTCGCAATGGTCCATCAATGGTGCCAACCGATCTGATCCAAGATGGCCACTAGCAGGGAACACAATGTGTTAATTGTTTCAAAGAACAAATAATAGGTCTTTCACGGAAGTTATGTCATAATGTTGTCCTTATTCATTCTCTGATAATACCAAAATTCAAAGTTTAATATGTATATGTATATTTATTGATGAAATTGTGAAATAAACATGATAAAGTTTTTAGGCTGTGATCTTTACATAATTTTGACCATGACCTCATTTTGAACAATTTTTCTATTGAATGCTTCCTTGTATCTTCAACGGTGAGTGAGCCCTGCAATCAGACATCAAGGATCAGGTTTTGGTCCATAGGTCCAGATGGGCTGGTCAAATTATTTTGAACCCAATACAGCAAATGTAGGCTTTAAAAAGTCGCACATCTTCTCCATTACATTAAATTAGAAAATTTCGAGTTTTAAATTGTCCCTTGCCTTCGAGGGGTGGGGGAAATGTTGTTTTTACATGTGGATTCTCCTACCAAATTTTGTCAGGGACGTTTGCAAATACAACTGCAGGTATTATGCCAAAATTTTCAGAATATGTTTATTTTCATTCGATCTAGTTAGCTCACCTGACCCAAAGGGTCAGTGTGAGCTATTGTCATGGCGTTCGTCGTCTGTCGTCCGTCGTCTGTCGTCCAATAAACTTTTTACATTTTCATCTTCTCCCCTGAAACCACTGAAGCAAATTCAACCAAACTTTACAGGAATGATGTATGCAAGGTCCTTTTTGCTCATTTTCTTCAGATCCCATTAAAAACATGGCCCAGAGCATGGAACATAGTTTAACATTGGACCCTATTGTAAAATCACATTTTTATGCCCCGCCCACGAATGTGGAAGGGACATATAGTGTTACCCTTGTCCGTCCTTCCGTCCGTCCGTACGTCCGTACGTCCGGTTAAGTTTTGCGTTTAAGTCAATTTCTCAGAAACTGTAAGGTATAGAACAATGATAGTAGACCAGTAGGTAGATCTCGGATAGTACTACATAGTTCACTAGGCAGTTTGATACTTTGACCTATATTTCATGGTTGAGTGACTCTGGTTAAGTTTTGTGTTAAAGTCCATTTCTCAACAACTACACATAATAGGACAATGATGTTTCATCAAATTTATTGCCTTGATGAGTACTACCCAAATCATTGACAATTAGGTGGCTTTGACCTACATTTTACGCTTCAGTGACTTTGGTTAAGTTTTGCGTTAAAGTCTATTTCTCAACAACTACACATCATAGGACAATGATGTGTCATCAAATTAATTGTCTCAATGAGTACTACCCAAATCATTGACAATTAGGTGGCTTTGACCTACATTTTATGCTTCAGTGACTTTGGTTAAGTTTTGTGTTAAAGTCCATTTCTCAACAACTACACATTATAGGACAATGATGTTTCATCAAATTAATTGCCTTGATGAGTACTACCCAAATCATTGATAATTAGGTGGCTTTGACCTACATTTTACACTTCAGTGACTTTGGTTATGTTTTGTGTTAAAGTCCATTCCTCAACAATTACACATTATAGGACAATGATGTTTCGTCAAATTAATTGCCTTGATGAGTACTACCGAAATCATTGACAATTAGGTGCCTTTGACCTACATTTTACGCTTCAGTGACTTTGGTTAACGTTTGCATTTTAGTCTGTTTTTCAACGACTATGTATTGTAGCATCGTGATATTTCACTGAAACATTCATCTATTGAAGAACTACTCATTCCACTAACAATTGGGTCTTGATGACCTACATTTTATGCATGATGACTTCGGTCAAATTATGAGTTCAGGTTTTGCGATAAATTTATTGGCAGGGCATCCGTGGCTTACAGACACATTTTCTAGTTCATCTATATTCTCCTCTGAAGCAAAGTCAACCAAACTTTACAGGAATGATGTACTAAAGGACCTAAATAGATTTTGCTCATTTCGTTCCAATCGGATAACAAACATGGCTGCCAGCACAGAACATAGTTTAACATTGGAGCCTACATGGGAAAATCACATTTTCATATTCTCCTCTGAAACTGCTGAATCAAATTTAACCTAACTTCACAAGAATGATGTATGAAAGGTGCTATGCAAAAATTGCTAATTTCATTTAGATCTGACAAAAGACATGGCGGCCAGCGGGGAAAATAGTTAACATTGGAACCAATGAGAAAGTCATCCTTTTCAACATCTTCTCTAAAACTATTCAAGCAAATTTAATTAGAATGATGTATAGAAGGTCCATTGCAAAGATTACTCATTTCAATAGCAAAAGTTTTTGTGCTAAGTTAAGTTTCTCAGGAACTAAAAGTGGTAGGTCAATGATATATAGTTTGTAGGTTCTTCTTAGATAATACATGACAGTCTGTCATATGGCCTTTGTTCTTGACCTCAATTTCATGGTCTAGTTAGCATGTTAAGTTTTTATGATTAGGTCATTTTCTCAGTAACTATAAGTGGTAGGTCAATAATATTTGTATATATGTTGGTCTTTGGTAGTATATGACAGTCTGGTATATGGCTTTTGTCTGTGACCTCAATATCATGGTCCAGTGATCTTGTTAAGTTTCCTAGTATCTATTAATGTAAGGTCAATAATATTTGGTATGTTGGATTGTCTTAGATCAGAGATGTAGATAACAACAGGGATTTGAAATGAAGTTCGAGATCAAAGGAGACTACCCGTAGCACCATAAAGCATGTCTGTCTCGGGTAGAAATCAATACTAAACTCCGGAGACATGATGGATAAGTACTTCCTGTGATGTGTATTAGCGATTGTAGTAGATATTGGTAGTTGTGATTCAATTATCGTCAAAGCTCGGATAACCTATCGATGTCAGTTTAAAGAGGAAAAATCAAAAGACTAGTTATTATTTTTCCATTTTATATTTAATTTGTATTGTTATAAAGCACAAACATTTAACATTTGGTGATTTTTTAGGAACAATTCCGAACCATTTTCGATTTTTCTTATCGGGAATTTTAGGAGAATAATTGGTAATTCTGAATGATTCAAATTTCTTTTAAATTATAAATACCATCTATTTTGAAAAAATATCTTTGAAAGACAGAATATAGATCTAATGCTTGAGCTATATATGATTGTTATATATTATTTTGCTTATTTAATATTATTTTTCAAAAATTTGGGTTTTGTTATCACGTGTCATTTTAATAATTTATCAAATACGTCGATGGGGTGTATATTTTTATAGTTTGTAAAATAAGTATTCATTGTAACCATATAAGAAAAAAACATTTCAAAGCTGAAAAAAATATCCTACCTCTCGGTATAATTCTCCTATTTTTTGAAGTAATTTTATTTTTTGTAAACAAAATTTGCCAAAGATTTGCATTGTAGAGTTGAGAAGTCATTCACATTTTGTACCCCGTCTCGAATTTCTCGAATCAAAAATTAACTATTCAATTATTTCATTTTTTGAACACACATAATGAAAGGCGAAATATAATTCTAGTGCTTGGTACTATTAATTAGGCCGAATTTTAATTAAGCTGGTTGCTACGATTTTTTTGAAATGGACATCTTTTAGAAATTTTGTTGGTCGGCCATATTGTTTTTGTTGAGGTCGAGGTTCTGCATATAGTAGTTAATGAACAAAATAGTTCATTAAGTACGCATATTTTTTGTTATAAAGTTATAAACGAAAAGTCAGTACAAATGTTTTGACGATTTTTTTTCAACTCTTTTGGTTATAAACACAATTATCAGGGCTTAAAAGTTAAGATACAGGGCGATGTGTAAATTTTTCATTCTGAATACTTGATGGCATCCTTGACTTCAATGAAAAATCTATACACTCGGAACAATTTCCCGCTCTTTCTTTTCTGGTTTATGGAATAAATATAATAAATGACAAATTTATGATCATATAGCTGTACATTTCAAACCTGTGTTAATTGAAAAGTATAGGTATCAACACATATATGTACGTGCGGGATGTCAATTATATCCGGCACACCTGTATAGGCTATCTACCTGAAATTATGTAATTTATGTGACAAGGACTTGACAAAAATGTTCAGATGAAATAGTCATAGGAACATTTCAATTATCACATCTCTAATGATTGCTATATTATTTATTGGCTAACTGGGTGATGACATGTACATATGACGACGATATATGTACTACAAACTAGCGACAAAAACAAAAAGCAAGGACAAATTTTTGCGAAAAGACAGTGAAGCCCTTCAAGTTTTCCATGGCATTTCTTAAGTTATCTTTTCGTATAGATTGTTTTGGTTGTGGAAAAAGCCATATAAAATTGAAAGAAAAGCCCTACATAAAGTAGCTCTTTCTATGACATTTTATTTATTTTATTATGCTAGTAATAATAAAGTGATCTTTTTCCTTCGGTTTCTTGACATTTTTATTGCTTAACACTTTGTTTACCATTCGGCCACCCTCGACTGATTTCGGTACCCAACACCAAAAAGGAAGACGGACGCAACCAACTCACAGACGTTAGATGGGGGTACGGAATCGGCAGAGTTTACAATTTACTGTGCAATGTAAAATAAATCAGTAGCAGAGAGGACCCAAATTTTTGCATTACGCTAACAGTTACAAATGTATTAATTATCTTATGACACTACAGGGAGTAATTATCACATCGCCCGAGACAGAGATGCATGATAGATTTTTCCTTCAAGTATGCCGCGTTTCTATTCCCTCTTAGTTATACAGTTCCCTGCTTAGATGGAAGATGACAGCCTGCTATTTTGTTTTAACCCTTGACCTCATTTTCATGGTCTAGTGAACATGTTTGGTTTCTCAGTATCTATCAGTGGTAGGTTACTGATATTTGGCATTTTGGTTTTGGGCGATACATGACAGTCTGCTATATTGTCAGTTGATCTAATTTCACAGTCTAGCAAACATGTTAAGTTTTCTGATTAAGGCAGTTTGAGTTTTCACATCAATTTTGTGACCAAGTAGGTGATGGGCAAGACATCAATTTTGATCCACACTTGTTTAATGAGATACTTACTAATTAAAATTTGAATAAATACTTGTAATATTGAATTGGACCTCCAATAATTTTATTTAATTCTTATATTTTGCTACTAGTATTTGAAGATAAGTTAGTGAACTTTTCAATATCAAATGAAATTGTGAGATCACTCATTTTCAAATGTTGGAGATTGTTTTGATCTCCAATGGGCCAGTTGTGACAATATCAGTGTCAAAAGAAGAGACATATAGATTCTACAATTACAAATTATCACTTTGAGTTAAACAAATTTTACAAATATACAAATATACAAATATATTTAATGTTAAAATGTCCAGTCTTGAACAGCTGAAAGTTTAAAGACTATAATGTTCTTTCTTATTTTAGGTCTGGTGGAAAATATGGATTTGTTGATAGAGTAATTGATGGGATATATGTACAGATCAACTCTGTGTCTGTTAAATTTATATCCAGACAGTTTAATGCCACATTACAGGTAAGTCTTTGTCCAGATCAACTCTGTGTCTGTTAAATTTATATCAAGCCAGTTCAATGCCACATTACAGGTAAGTCTTTGTCCAGATCAACTCTGTGTCTGTTAAATTTATATCCAGACAGTTTAATGCCACATTACAGGTAAGTCCTTCTCCAGATCAACTCTGTGTCTGTTAAATTTATATCCCGACATTTTAATGTCACATTACAGGTAAGTCCTTCTCCAGATCAACTCTGTGTCTGTTAAATTTATATCCAGACAGTTTGATGCCACATTACAGCTAAGTCCTTCTCCAGATCAACTCTGTGTCTGTTAAATTTATATCCAGACAGTTTGATGCCACATTACAGGTAAGTCCTTCTCCAGATCAACTCTGTGTCTGTTAAATTTATATCCAGACAGTTTAATGCCACAATACAGGTAAGCCGTTCTCCAGATCAACTCTGTGTCTGTTAAATTTATATTCAGACAGTTTAATGCCACATTACAGGTAAGTCCTTCTCCAGATCAAGTCTGTGTCTGTTAAATTTATATCCAGACAGTCCAATGCCACATTACAGGTAAGTCTTTGTCCAGATCAACTCTGTGTCTGTTAAATTTATATCCAGACAGTTTGATGCCACATTACAGCTAAGTCCTTCTCCAGATCAACTCTTTGTCTGTTAAATTAATATCCAGACAGTTTAATGTCACATTACAGGTAAGCCATTCTCCAGATCAACTATGTGTCTGTTAAATTTATATCCAGACAATTCAGTGCCACATTACAGGTAAGTCTTTGTCCAGATCAAGTCTGTGTCTGTTAAATTTATATCCAGACAGTTTAATGCCACATTACAGGTAAGTCCTTCTCCAGATCAACTATGTGTCTGTTAAATTTATATCAAGACAGTTTAATGCCACATTACAGGTAAGCCCTTCTCCAGATCAACTCTGTATCTGTTAAATTTATATCAAGACACAGGTTAATGCCACATTACAGGTAAGCCCTTCTCGAGATCAACTCTGTGTCTGTTAAATTTATATCCAGACAGTTCAATGCCACATTACAGGTAAGTCCTTCTCCAGATCAACTCTGTGTCTGTTAAATTTATATCCAGACAGTTTAGTGCCACTTACAGGTAAGCCCTTCTCCAGATCAACTATGTGTCTGTTAAATTTATATCCAGACAGTTTAATGCCACATTACAGGTAAATCTTTGTCCACATCTCCTGTGCTGAAGAGTTCCAGAGACGACTTCAGATAGCTTTTCCGTTTGGAGGCAGCATCAACAGATGGAAATTATGGAGAATTGTGATGCTTATGCTAGCTGTCATCTTCGCTAGCCAAGGGTTATAATCTGCTGCTCTCCTCTTCCTTTTGAAGAGGAGAGGAGTGGATTGTAACATTTGGGCAGCAAAGATGGCTAGCTGTAGGTCCATAGAATTTTATGTGAAGTAGTGTTCATATGTGTACAACTCAAATCCCTCCTTAATTTATTGTCCCAACCTTGGAGTCATGCATGAACACCACATTAATTTTTATACGACCGCAAAAATTTTGCGGTCGTATTATGGTATGGCGCTGGCGTCGGCGTCGGCGTCGGCGTTGGCGTCGGCGTCGGCGTCGGCGTCTGTGGACAGCATAACTTTAGTTCTAGTGAACGGATTGTTATCAAATTTTAGTATGATGTTTGTTGGCACAAGCATAAGCCCGGGTTTTAATTTCGCGTTCCCTGCCCAACCCGTTTTTGAAAAAGAGGCAAAAAAGGGGCCAAAAAGGGGTAAAATTAGGTATTTTTGTGTCTGTGGACAGCATAACTTTGGTTCTAGTGGATGGATTGTTTTCAAATCTTAGTATGATGTTTCTTG